>JASAND010012730.1:0-16092 GCA_030248195.1 Trissonchulus latispiculum
TTGTACTTCGTTCAGTTACGTATTGCTCTAAGAAATTTGGAAAGTTTTTGCGTTGGCGAAGCCCTCCATTGTTAGGCAAGTGCTTGTAATTTTCAATTGCGCTGTCGAAAAATGTATATATATATATATATATACATATATATATATGCATATATATCTAAGCTACATCAGCCCTAATACCGACTGCGGTGAGGTTTCTGCAAAAACATTGAAATTATGTACCACAAAAATGAGAAAAGTGGATTTTTGGATAGAATTAAATTTTAATAGCTAAAACTTTTGCGCTCACAAAATTAGCCTGCGAGCTGCGGTCGCGGTCAGGAAAAATGTGTCCATGGATAACTCTGGGGCCCCCACTAGAATAACCCCAGAAAAATTAGAGCTACATCGGAGACTCCACAATATTCGACCTGACAAGGGAATCTCATGGTGCACCCGGCCGGAACGGGACATAAAAATAGGTTCAAATTCAAATCAAAAATTTCAGTTTTCAGAAAGTTTGATGTCTCAGTCATAGTCCATTAAGCAAGGATGGGGGCAAGGACAGGCACCCCAAAAACAAAAACGGGCACATTTTCGTTTGTCCATTTTTAACCTCCCTAGACTCCTCCCACAGTAGAATAAGCCCAGTACTCAGTTTGCGTTATCAGCGTATCGAGTAATAACCTGTAGAGTAAACCTTCAAACAAGTGAAAACTACAGGTTTCACTTGTATTGAATACTAGCCTAACTTGTAATCTCTAACAAAGTAGATCCGGTAACAAACAACTACCGAGGGTGTTCTGTATAAATTACCACACATAACCTGTATTTTCTGCAAAACGTTTTGTTTTATCAGCTACAAAAAGGGCATAATGTAGTTTCTACTGGAACATTTCTAAAAGTGTGAGATAAGCAGAATTTCAAAATATTTTATATACCTATAGTGTTTTTGACTTCGCCAACAAGAGCATTTTTCACCCGGATTTTTAAGGTGATGGTTCGGGTATTTGCAGCAAATTTCGAAAGACTGTAATTTGCCCAATTCCTGGAATTCAAAGATAATTTTAATCATTTTAAAGCCTAGAATGTGCTTGTTACAGCTACATAGGGTATACATGTCTCATTTCAACTCTTCCACTTGAACATGCGACAACAAGACAACAATTTTTGAACATGGATTTCTCGAAATGTGGAAAAGTTAAAGAAAATCGACCAGTTCAGGCTTCAAAAGAAACGTCTCCCAAGGGCTAATTTTTCTGAAATCTTGTAAGCTCAAGATTTTGATAAAAATGTACATTTTGTCTGATTTTCGTCAAAATTCTCAAGTTTGGATGCTTATTTCTCTCGATTTCTCGAACGGAAAGACAAAACGCGAAACCACGAAAAACAGCCCTCGGCCATTGTCCCAAAAAGCCGTTTTCTAATTGGTTGCATGAGTTGAGATAAATCCGTGTTCAAAACAATCTGGTTGCGATTTTCAAAATTACACATTTTCGTTGCTGTGCTTAGGCACAGATGTCGCAGAGCTCTCCTCTGGGCATAACATGTGCTCTAGGACTACAAATATGGGCAATACTTGACCGATGGACCAGAGCTGTTGAAACTGTCGAAATCTTGCAATATATGATTTTTCTAAAAATGACCAGTTTTGGACCTCGAAAATCAATTTTCGCTGTCATCTCTTAAACCGTAAGGAATCGAAGAATACTCTCAAGAGCAATGCTGTAGGTTTTGGTGAGAGAATTCGAGTGATTATAAGTTCGTCCGCGTAGGGCACCCACCGTGAAAGTTATGGCGGATTAAAGCAAATTTCTCCAAAACTCATGTTTTCAGGCCGCGACTTTTCAAAAATTCTTTCAAGGCTAAATAATGTGTGTAGCAAATTTGAATGAATTTCAATGAGAATTGCATTTTTAAAGCCTAAAAATACACGAACCAGCACCTTAAGATAACTAAATTTTTCCGAAGCAGGAATATTCAGATGCTAAAAATCCGACGCCTCTCAATATACCTATACTTAGGCAAACGATAAATCAGTACTGAACCATTAAAGGGGGGGGGGTATAGACGTGGGTTTGCACAAATTTTTGGGAGCGCTTTTTTGCATAAAAGTAGGAAGCATAGTTAAAAAGTAGTGATCGACCGGAACCACTTTTCACCGGAACCAAGCCAAAACTGATACTATATATAAAATCTAAAAAATCCGCCAGAATTAAATATTTCAATTTTATTTGTTCTTTGTTCTGTTTATATATTTATTAGATAGATGTGTTAAGTTCTAGGCCTCATACTACCCACACAAAATCAAAAAAGCAGGGAAAAAAGTAGGAATATTTTGTAAAAAAGTAGGAATAAAAGTAGGAATTTTCCGAAAAAAGTAGGAAGTTTTGCAGACAAATATTGAGATGTGCGCATCTAATACGTAAATGAATGAAGGTATGGAAATAAATTTTAACTTAATCTGAGGCACTGGCGTATCCAGGATTTCGTGACACTTTTCCTGAAATATTCTTCTACCGGGGGGACCGGGGATGGAGCCGTCCATTAATTGAAAAATTTTGTTTTTGTAATTACATCCATTTTCAAACCTTCAAAATGAGCCATTTTCAATGCATACTAAAAATTAAAGGGTTGCCTTTTTGTGAAAAAGCGGCAACCCAATAATACAAGGTCATCAGTGGAGTTTTCTATCTCAGCCTTTTAAATTTTTCTCGCCTGCGGCGCATTTTTAGTTCAAGCTTATAGCCTTTTTGCACACTGAATTCAATTTTAAACATTTTTGCGCCTACAGTCCAGCCGGAATATTAGAAAAGCAAGGTTCACAAAAAAAGGACAAAAATCAAATTTTTGTTGAAAACTCAGGTTTCAGTCCCGATTAAAACATTGTTTATGCATGCATGTCCTGGGAGGACTTGCTTTATATTCACACATAAAATCGCGACCCACCGCCTACAGATGAGAAAATAATAGCAAAATATCGTGTCCTTTTTTGTGAACGAATTCACAAAAAAAGGACAAAACTCCCTCCACAACATAAAGGACAGTCCAAATTTTCTAATTACTGCTATTACGCGTGCAAATGAACTGTAAAAACAATCATTAAACTTGTTTTACTTCATTTTAACTATTCATTCCACGTTCTAGTAAACTACTAACGCCAACTTTAAAGACATTTTGGATGTCATAGTTGGTTCTAGTAGGATAAGGAAGGTATGGCCAGGGTCACGTGACCATGGGTCACATGGGGTGACAGTGCCGAGTCCAAGCTTGAAATTATTTATAACGCGTAAATACGGTTAAAAGTTGTTTGACCTAAAAATGCAATTTTTAGGTCACCAGCCCCTGTTGAAGTCATCATTTAGAACCACCAGCGACCATACTGCTTTTTAGATGATCTAAATGCGCTAGTAGCAAAATTAGAGTGGCAATTTAAAGCTTAAATACGTTTTCTATGCTGTAAGAACGTGTTTAGCCCAAAACTTGCAACTAACTTATGTTAAGCTAGGGATATGTGGCTATTTGTAGGCAAAAGCTTGAATCCTTAGGTTGCGGCAGAAGGCGGGCCGATTTTTCCGGCCAGCAGCCCGCACTTCGTGACCACGGCCCGCATCACCGGCCCGCATTCCCATCATCAGGTACCCGCACAGCTGTAATCTGGCCCGCACGTACCCGCACATAAAAATGCTGCTTATGTAAACCTGAGCACCAAAACTGACGTCTTTTAAGGTATTTTAAGTATCCTTTTGTGCAATACTTTAGTGGTGATTTGAAACGCTATAACTTTCGCAATTTTGGGGAATGGAAAGAGCTTTATACATCATTTTAAAGCTTATAATTAGTACATTCAGATTTCGCACGAGTCTACGAAAAGTAGCAAATTCAGCAAAAATTGGCATTCTGACATTATACAAGCTAAAAATAGACCAAGGTTTTTTGAAAATCGATTTCTCAAAACTGTAGAATCGGTCAGTCAAAGTTATTTTTATGTCATGATATGAAGGACATGTGGACCGAGAGATATTTTCTGGACTTGGCTCAACAGGTGTTAATGCTGCAGAAAATCCGCCAAATGTGCGGTCACACCAAACCTTGCAACTGTGCATCTCGCAACTGGAGGCGTTTTAGCTCAAACCAAGAAATAATGCAGATTTTCATCCTGTCAAAAATCCGTTAATCCATTGGCTAGTTTTGAGAAATCGATGTTCAAAGCAAAATAATCGCAATTTTGCAAAATGTCGGCCAAATCTCTAGCCTAACGCGACAAACTTCAGCTAATCGGCATTCATGAAATGTGCAATTAGACTGTGTATCGATTGAGTATATGTAAACCAAAATTGTCCCTAATACTTGGCAGATTTGAAAAAACTGATTTCGTCACGGCCATTTTTGACCCCAAAATCGTTTTTGGCATGTACTGACGTAACCCACTGGAAGTCAAAAGTTGTAAAAGCAAAAATGTTCATGGCGCATTGACTATACAACCAGAGGTTTGCTACTCATCAGATTAATTTACTCACACAACAACCCAACGACTGATTTCTATGTATTTTTTAGTAATAGTTTGCAGCTGAGAAAGTAGTCAATCCCAAGTTGCTAAAGTCCTTTGGTCAATTTCTCTGTTAATAAAGAACTGAAGAGCAATTTCATAACTAACACAAGGGTTGAGCCGCTCAGCTATTTGCTGGACTGCTGGAGTGGAGATTTCGAATGGCATAACGAAGTCAAGTCAATTGATTAAAAGTCTGAAATATATTCCCTTCTCCTTCCTTTATAATTTGGTATATATGAAATTTCTAGAAAACCAAAACTAGCTGAAGAAACTAGTTTGAATAGTTTGAATTTCACTCACTAGGGCCTAATTTGGGAAGGGAGGGAACCGTTAGCGTGAAGAGGCTGTGTATGCTACCTCTAGGTCTTATATCAAGTCAAGTCAAGTGCAAGTCGTTTACTTAAATGCACCGGCTTACGCAAACAGGAACAAGGCTATGACAGTATCCCTAGTGCCGATGTTCCTACGTTAGATAGAACCTCTGCCGACCTTTATTTCAGGCTATAGGCTACACATACATAGCTTAACCAAAGTACACAAAGCAGTCGAACAAATTTTAATTTGGACTAAAAAAGAAGCAGGTGACAGAAAAAACAAATAGAAATGCAAACACAATTTACAGTACAGCTTTTCAGTTTCGCCTATCATCATCATTCGTAATTTACAACGACTAAGACATCATGCACGGACAAGGAGTTTGACGGAGAGAGGACTGACTGGGGTGACATTTGAAGGCCCATTTTTGCCGTTATGTTTTAAGATGATTCGAAAGTTAAGACCCTATATTTGATGCCTATTCGACGAGGTGAAGAGGTAGGCACCCGTCTCCACTTCCCCCCCTTTCGATGAAGTGAATCTCCTATTGCTGTCTGGTATTTTTAGAGGGGGGGGGCTGGGGGACCCTCCCCACTTTTCGATGCCCACTCTACTTTTCGGCAAGCCTCTTCCCACTTTTGTTGGCAGTCGCTCAAAGGTGTCGAAAAATTAAGATTTTCAGGTAAAATTTTCAAAAATGTTCTCAAGTTTTAGTTAATTTATGCACTTATAAGCTCATTTTGAGCTTAAAAACAGTGATTTCTGCGTTTTACCGCAAAAGTGCTAATTTTCCGCCACAAATTTAGGTGTATATACCCCCTTCTTTCAAAACCAGCCTTTCTTTTTTGCCAGGATGGGAAACATTTCAAAACAGTGTCCATCAAACAACACCAGCACTGAATTTCCACCACATTCCAACTCAACAGTATATATCTGCGTATATCGAAACCTGTGTTATCCACTCCACTACAGAATGGCTGTCATCTCTGGAATGGACATTATGCCCTACAAAACTAAGCCAGGTTGTTCGGTTCGGTCCAGTAAAAAATACAAAAACTTCCAAGGACTCAAATGTTCAAATATTCTCCAATTCTGCTAACAAAATATTTCCCTACGGAAATTTACCTCCAATCAATGATTTTTGAATTAAAGTTCACAAGAACAAGACCCAGGGAAAATAGTCTAAATGTAGATGAACGTATGTATCTGGGTCAGATATATACCTTGCATAATGTCACAACAGTACGTGAAGAATGCAACATTGAGTTGGTCCCCAAAAACAAAATCACTCCATCCTATCAGCAAAAATAATGAATAAGGAATTCCCACACAACAATACAAAGAGGCACAATTCCAAAACCCCTCAAAACTAAAGAACACTACAACTTATAACTACGCATAGCACATACACAGATTACAAACATAGAACTGTAAAATCACGTCAACACACGGCCATCCGAGTCATCATCAGCTCTACTGCTGTCAAGATCTAGATTATCAATATCAGTAAATTCCACGAATTGAATTTTCGAGCCATCCAGGATCATGTGACGATTACCTGGGACATAGTCAAGCTCTCTCAGAAGTGGAATGGTCAGATCTCGAAGCATCGAAATCTGGTTAAGCTTAAGCACCGGTCGACCTTCAGAGAAACGCATCCCAGTTTGTTTTTCTAACGACGCCGACAAACGCAGAAGAGTGTTTTCCCTGCCGCAAAAATAGAACAAATAGGAAAGACAGGACGGTTGAGGTCGCGATTCCTCCATGAAGGTCTGAAGTTGACGAAGTCGATATCCGACAACAAGTCGATATCCGAATAAACAGCAAACAATGACGAAGAAACATCAGACTGATAAAAGTGATCGGATTCGGTTACTTCCAAACGTCGCAGAGATGGAAGACATTCAGTCATAGCTTTGCCACCAATCTTTTTCTCGTGCTCCGAGGACCATAACCAATGGCAGTCCAGCGAAAGAGTGGTCAAACAATCGCCATATCGTTCCACGAATAGAGGTAAATTAGTAGCGAAAGCCTCACTTGAACCGCTCGAAAAACTGGTCTCCAGATAGCGTAGACTAGGGCTATCCATTTGAAGCATTCCACCCAAAAATGACCACGGATTACAAAATACAGTCTGAGAAAATCGGCTATCTGCGAAAAATCGGTCAAAATTTCTGTCGATCAAAATCTCAGACAAACAATCTCCAGCTGAAAGGATGAAATTAAGATATTCAATGTCGTAAGAAACCTGAGAAAACCTGTAAAACGTGAAAGATTCTAACAGAGCTAATCGCAAGATGGTAGGACTGTCAGTTGGCAAAGGCAAGTCTTGAGGTGTCGACTCGTCATAGTTCAACTCAAACTCCAAATGCTTCAGATTGGGATAGCTGGTAGAAAAAAGGCCAAAAAATGATTCAGCAACGTCTCCAACACACAAACCCAGTTTCATAGTTTCGACCGGCGAAATTGCCTTATACCGTTTCGCTATCGCCAAATCAGTAGCGTCCCCATCCCACTTCAAAACGACAGTTTTCTAAGAGAAGCAATCGAAGTCAGGCTGAAAAACAACGTTTTCGTTTCCTGTGAGAGATTTGACTGCCAACATACCACTTCGGTAAGGAATGGATTTTTGGCAGCAACCAGTTGGAACTTCGGTAAACTGGAGGGAACCTCATCAGCGACCAGTTGCAGTACTCGGAGTTCGCCGCCGATGGTAAACCTTTCCCAGGGTAAAGCCACCGCACTCCCATTTTGGATCTTGAGGTATTTCAGGCGAGGAAAGGGGTCGGGAATGTTTTCGGGCAAAACAAAACTGGCATCCGTATCGGTTAAGTCAATAGTCAGCGCTTCCAGATTGCATCTGGTATATCGCCATCCTTCAGGTCTTGTTAAAGGTAACGATAGACTTAGAGAGCGAACACAATCCGGAACGTTCTGCCAGTTTGAAAGAAAGGAAGAAGAATCGTTGCAGCGGATGCGACAATCAATCTGAGGAATTCCCGAAGCGCTCAAGATTTTCCAGATATCCAAACATTTGCCGTCGAATTCGACATAGTCAAAGATCAGAGATTCCAAGTCAGGACAGCAACGCTGACGAGTGTCACACAAGTTTGAGACAACGCCCGCCGAAACTACTATTCTATCCTCTATGTGTCCATTAACAAGACGAAGCTCAGTCAAGCCTTTTGGGTATGCTGATAAGAGACATCCGCAAATCTCGCCATCCATCGATATCAAATGATTGCGTCGTCCCAGGACAGGTGACACGGCCAGAGTAAGAGTATGCAAATTAGGAAAAAACTGAGCAATCAATTCCATGGCATCTGAAGTGACGGGAGTAGTGACATCCAGTCTTGACAGATTTGGAAATCTCAAACCAGCCCACTTGATGAGTTGTGTGATTGTGACGGGACGAGAGTAACCCTCTTCCAGTCCAATCATCAATTCAGCCACGTCAGAATAAGATTCGAGGATTATTTCATGGAATCTCTTACCAAATGATCCCTCAAAAAGGACGCGCTCTTTCCATTCAAAGTAGGAAAGAATCTTCAGAAGGATATCATTCGGAAGTTGTAGCAGATTCATAGTTCAATCTAAATACCAAATATATATATATATATATATTCATTAAAAGTGCAAAGTATAACCAATACCTAATGCATCTTATTCTAGGGATTTTTTCTGGAGGGGGGCCTTGGGGATCCCCAAAAGTCCGAGGGGGGATCAATTTTTGGGGAGGGTCAAAAGACGAAAATATTTCCAAACTACGCGAACATAGCGCTGTTTTTATAGTATTCTCCGAAAAAGTTAATTTTAATGCAAAATAAGCAGATTTAGTATTGAAAAGGGAAAAATTGATTAAAAATCTCCAGCGACGCCGGAAAATCTTTGAAAATTGGCCTCCTGACCGACTTTTTCAGGGCAGTTTAATTTCAATTCTACAGGTCTCTTGATTGCTGCTCATTTCAATAAGCTACCAGCTAAATACAAAAGATTTTAAATTTTCAAGTTTACGCACTCCTCGACTACTATAGAATGTATTCTGAAATTTTTGTTCAAGTGACAGTTGACATGAAAGTTAAGTAATTAGTAACTCTTCGTGATGATCAAAAAGCAGGAGTTTTAGAAGCTAAAATGGAAAGTTTTTGCGTTGGCGAAGCCCTCCATTGTTAGGCAAGTGCTTGTAATTTTCAATTGCGCTGTCGAAAAATGTATATATATTAGAGATGAGATCAGGGCCGACAAAGCCCGGCCCGGCCCGGCCCGGCCCGACGGGCCGGGCCGGGCCGCGCAGACCTGGTTTCCAGTCAGGGCCGGGCCGGACCGGGCCAGAGGAAAAGTTAGTAAGGGCCGGGCCGGGCCGCGCAGCTTCCAACGAAAAAAGCCCGGCGCGGCCCGGTCCTGTTCGGCCCTGCCAAGCCCTTACGTTTTTCACATTAATTTATTGCATATATACACTTTCCAATGCTAAGAATTGATTTTGCCTTCCTAAATTCAAAATTTCTTGCTTTGTTTGTGTCGCATGACAATGAATATACAACAAATCAATATCAATATCAAATATCATCAGCTTTCGAGTAACAGAAGTTTAATCTACTACATACATATGTAACTGTTTCAAACTCTATTTCAAACAACAAACAAACAAACATCCAAACATGTAAAACATTTAACTATTTCGGTGAATCGACCTCAGGCTAATTTAGTAAACATTCAGTGCTAATTTCCTTATCAAGGTAGGATGCTGAAATATTCGTAATGCACTGTTTTTTGAGAGAACATGGACTTTGGATCTCGAGACTACGATAGTGGAGCAGAACACAAAATTCTAAGTGTCTCAAAACTTCATAGAAGAATTTTTAAAAATCAGGGCTTTTCAGGGCCGGGCCGGGCCGCGCAGACCTAAACGGCACTCAGGGCCGGGCCGGGCCAGGGCCTGAAGTTTTTGACACAGGGCCGGGCCGGGCAGGAGAAACTTAAAATTTGGACAGGGCCGGGCCGGGCCGGGCCGAAAAAGTCAGCCCTGATCTCATCTCTACCCGACATGTGTTAAACATGGGAAAACGAAAACGTTAGGAAAATTTCGCGGTAACCAAAAGTAAGAGCGCTGTGTAAGATCAATTGAGCTATAACTTGGCAAAATGTTAATCTGGACTAGGTAGCGTGTTAATATCTATATATATATATATATGAGGAGTTTTTGCGTCAGCTCAGCGAACTTCTAGAAATTTTCAAAGCTGGGTGAAGCCGGTTTTTGCACAAATTTGACTGACAAAAACGTCACCAAAGAAATGTTTCGTCGTGGCCTGATCCAACCGTTTACTGCACAGATTTCGCGTATATATATTAACACAGTACACAAATAGAGGTTCAACTTGCATACGCAAAATCCATGCTGCTACTTGTGGGTAGTTCATACTTTTGGTTACCGCGTTGGCGTTTTGCCTCAAAATACGTCACTTTCTCAATTTTTTGGATATAATGGACTGGTCATAAGTCGGGTGAAAGCCGAGCTACCCCAACCAAATTTCAAATATGGAAGGAAGATGTTTGCTAAATTCCACTGCAATTGCTGGTGTTTAACTGTGGACGCATGCCTCAGTACGATGTCGGAGGCCTATAGTCAAAAAATGGCAAATTTTCAAATTTTTCAAATATAGCCAATTTATCAAATTGAAGCTCTCGATGTCCTGAACATTTTATCTTCTTGCACCAAGTCTCTACAAAGCAGTGTGAGAAAGTTAGAGCGAGTTGAAGTTTGAAGTAAATAACAATTGGAAGGAGCTCGAACAAATCGTTCAAACATCGTTTCTCGCTCGGTGCTTGGCGTATCATTGTCATTTGCACAGCAATAAATAGTCCAAGATAGAGGCTTCAATGTGATGTATTGGCCATACTGTAGTCTTTTGTCATCCTATGTGTACACGTCTTCGAAGAACTTAGCGAGGCATAGTGGCGTAAATACTAAATTGTAGGGATTGATTTGAACTGCAATATCTCTTAACAGGATTGACCCTGGACTCTAAAAATTTGTCTTGTTTTTGGACACATACGGGGGTATACTATACCCAAAAATGAGCGAAATCGGTGACTGTAAAATTTGGTACCCGGCGACCCCCCCCCTTAATGAGGTCTACATTTTTGCCAAAAATGGTCAAATTTTCAAAAATTTTCCGGCTTCGCCTGAGATTTTTACGTAAAATAGCTATTTTTGGTTTAAATCCTGGCATTTTTGAGAACTTTTTATGTTTCACCATGCAAAATACGCCAAAAAAATACCATTTTTTGCTCATTTTAGCAAAAAATCCCCCGGGGAATTTCTTCCCGCGGCACCTGCCCCCGGAAGCCCTCCCGAAAAAAACCCTAAAAAATACCCTGCTAAATATATCTAATGCATCCTATTCTAGGGATTTTTTCTGGAGGGGGGTCTCCCCAAAAGTCCGAGGGATCAATTTTTGGGGCGGGCCGAAAGACTAAAATGCTTCCAAAACTATGCAAACATAGTGCTATTTTTATAGTATTCTCCGAAAAAGTTAATTTTAATGCAAATATAAGCAGATACAGTAATGAAAAGGGAAAAAATTGAGTAAAAATTTCCAGCGACGCCCGAAAATGTTTGAAAATTTGGCCTCCTGGCCGATATTTTCAGGGCAGTCTAATTTCAATTTTGCAGGTCTCGTGATTTCTGCTCATTTCGATAAGCTACCAGCAAAATACAGAAGATTTTAAATTTCAAGTTTACGCACTCCTCGACCAATATAGAATGTATTCCGAAATCTTTGTTCAAGTGACAGTTGACATGATGAAAGTTAATTCATTAAGTATACTAGGGGAGGAAATGCCCTCGACGAGCAACCGACTTGGTAGAATAGGGAAAGACTTGAATGTTAAATACACGGTGCATGGTTACATCTGAGATTCTGCTGAAGCGGAAAATGCCTTTTCTCAGCGACTAAAATCAGGGTTCATGCGGACTTTTCAGTTTCAATTTCCAGGTTTTTCCAGGTTTTTCAAGGTTTTCAGCGCCAATTTTCCAGGTTTTGTACTATTAAATTTTGATCAAATTAGTGTAAATCTGGAGCATTTTTGGGGCACCAGGAAATTAAAACCAGCGATGCATTGTACCCAAGCTCGACAACCAGACCTCTGTCCCGACATAATTAAAGTAATGGTAAATCTGGGTCGGGTTTTTCTGGAAAAAATGCGGAAAACCAGTTTTTTTGGCTTTTCCAGTTTTTTCGTTTCTTCAATAACCCCAATGGTTTTAAGCTGCTTCTGGAGCGCTAAAAAGGGGAAATTTTAACGATTAAAGCGTTAATCAGTATTTTAAAGCTATAAAAATATAAATCTAGACCACTTCAAAAAATTTTAGAATTTTTCAATTTTTCAAATATTTCGAAAACTTTCGGAAAATTATAAACAGTTTCGCAAAATTGTCATATATATTTGAACTTATCGGACTTTCCGGTGCCCATCATGCGGTAACTATTGGCATTTCCAATCAAACTTTTGGAAATATGCAGGCTAAAAATAGGTTAAATCTTTACAAAAGTTGTACTTCGTTAAAATCGAAAATGTAGTATTAAAGTGTTATACAAATAGAAGTAAAATACAAATCTAGTGTTAAAAAACCTGTTGAAAGGTCTAAAAACTACATAATGACTAACGAATGTAAAATTGTTTTTAATATTTTTTTAACTTTTTTACAATTTACATTCCTATTAGATATTTTTAATTTCGACGGAGTATATTTACAAAAATAGCTTCTCTGTGTTATAAACGCAATAACAGCACTTAACGTCGAGTTAATGCGTCTTTAACTGATTTTAAATCAGATTAAAGAGTCATTTTACGCACCGTGCTCGTTGAATTATAATGTTAAACTATGACTAGCAGACGAAAAATATATAGATACAAACGTAGGGGCACTAGCGTAGCCAGAAAACATTTCGAGGGAGGGAATGCAAAATTTGTCCGGAAGGTTGGTCTTGGGGCGGGACTTTCGTGGAATTTTTACAGGGGATTCTTTGAAATTAAAAATACTTAAGGCCCTATCTCGTGTTGAAGCACCCAAATGATGTAAAAGCTGGTGAAAGTAGGGTATATATTTGGTGCTCATTTTGGGCTAAGAAACACGTATTAAGATGGTATAATGCACTATGTGCCGTGCCGGCCGAGTGGTTAAGGCGTTCGACTTCGGATCCGATAGTCCGAAGTTCGAATCCCCGCTGCCACAAAGCTTTCACAAATCCCCTTGAGCAAGGGACTAAGCACATATCGGTTCGCCGTGAGCTCTAGCCAACCCAGCTATCCATCCTTAATTGGTCGGTAAATGGGTACCACTATTGTGGGAAGGTAACAGGAGTCCGTGTAGGGCTTAAAGCCTTGAAGGGCCGGCCCCCCTTCCACGGATGTAGTCATCATTTGAGGTGACACTCCTGGCTCTACGGCTGTGTATCCGGGGATGAGCACCGGCACCCCTTGTCCCTGAAGCAGGGATGGAGATATTCTCCAGGGGTCACCTTTACCTTTTTTTTATAATGCACTATTTCGCGCCGAAGGCACGAAAATGTTTTGAAAAATAGGCGTTTTCCAGACGGCACGGAAAATTCCTGGGAGGAAAAATCCCAAAATTTCGGGGGACTTCCCCCATCCCCCCTGGTTATGCGCCTGCGCAGGGGTCTGGGGGCGCAGTCCCCTAAGCTGAAGACAATTTTTAATTTCGGAGTAAGTTTGCTCTTAAAAACTTTGAATTCTTTTGCTTGAGCATTTAAGAAGATTAGATACATATTTTGTTTGCTATGTCAAGTCAAAATAGAAACATAAACAAAACATATATAGTCAAGCGGGGAAAAAACCCACTGCCACGACCACCCAGGTTGCACTGGAGGGGTTAGAGCAGTGTGGCTTATATCATCATGAAGCGCAACAGATGCCCTACACATACATACAATCCGCTTTGGTCTAGGCCTTTCCAGTAGTTCAGGGTGGCCAGACAAAGTTTGTCAAATTTCGGCACTTGGACGGACCAAAATTTTCGAAAATTTCAAAGTTCCCAAAAATTTGCAGGGAAACAGCGGGAGCGACAATAATACAGCCTCTAGGGTTATTTTCGATGCTCTTCAAGACAGGCTATTAAAATTATATATAGCTCATACCGGTAAGCCCACACTGGAGGTGGGTTTTTCCCGCATATATATTCAAATGGGTTTTTCCCCATTTGACTATACATATTACATGTGCTTAGGCAGAAAATATAAGCAACTGCAGACAAAAGAATGAATGTAGAATCGAAGAAGTAAGCGGGGGTCTGGAGGAGGCAGCCCTCCAAAGAAGAAGCCAGCGTCCAAACTACAGCAAGTTGTCTCAAGAAATTAATTTAAACCACCTTTGAAATTCCAACTACCGAATTTTACGGCTGCGTATTTTTCATCTCAACTGCGTAAATGCGTAGTATTTCTGCAAAAATCGTGCAACCAACGGGAATTTTGGGTGGGTGAAAAATTTTTTAAAGCAGGACCTCCTAGATAAAGTTTCAGTATAATTTTCGGTAATCGTAATTATTGGTAATGTTCGCCTTTTAGGGTATCTAAATGAAATTTTAGGTATGACAATAAAATTTAAAATAAAATAGTTTAAGGAAAGGCGTATTGCTATAAAACATATATACAATTCCAAGTAGAAAACTATGCGTATATACAAACCATGAGTGAAAAGCCGACAAACCAGGCTAAACAAAATCACAATTCGGGTAATTTTTTCAATTTCAATGGCAAATATAAGAAATTAGGTGAAATTTTAGAATCAATCAGCAAATTCCAGGTTTTTCCAGGTGTTTACCCCAATTCCAGGTTTTTCCAGGTATTTCCAGGTTTTTCCAGGTCGCATGAACCCTGTAAAATGACAGAAACCAGCTTCGTGCGCCAAATACGGAATCTACTCGGCGACTAAAATGAAAGAAACCAGCTTTGTCGCCGAATAGGGAATTCCATCCATCCGCCCTATTCGCGCGAACTTTGAAGCCTATTATGTGTTGCTTTGCTGAATAATGATAGAGAGCTTCAGAACGGCAGAATTACTTCAGAATCGTAAGTCAAGGAAGTCATGAAAGTGAGCATTGAGAAATTGAAAAATTGCCAAATAAACCAAAGGGACCATAACGGTTTAATTTCGGAAACAAATTTTGCTTTAGGGCTAGAAATGACAACATTTTCATAATTTTTAGGTTAATTTGTTAAAAATTTTAAGAGCAAAAAATTCCGGTTCTGGCCAGGAAAAAACTGGAACCAGCGGTTCCCGCCGGAACCGGAACTTCGTTCGATCACTACAAAAAAGTTAATTATTTCATACTGAAAGAAACACTTTACAGCTGGTGGTGTACAGCTTTCATTTCTAAACTTAAGTTTCTGTATATTGCAGTGGGAGGCTTGAGAGTTATCTCGCTCCACTTGCGATGTGCAATGCACTTGTGCGTTGAAAAGTTGTTCACTTTGGGTTCGTATTCGGTCTTCCGCTCTTTCTACTGAAGCACCTGTGGCTCCGTTGGTTAGAGAGTCTGCGCGTTAAACAGAAGACGCGGGTTCGAACCCCGCCAGGTGCCCGATTTTTTCTCGTGCCAGGTGGTGTACAGCTTTCATTTCTCTAACTCAAGATTTGCTCAACTCGGCCGGCCATCGTTGGCCAAATGCCAGAACGGCCGGCCATCGACATGACGGCCGAGTCAGACTGACGACCAGCCGTAGGCCTATGGCGGCCGTTCTCAAACACTCGGCAAGAGACCGTCTGGCCGTCACGACGACGGCAGGCCGTTCAGGCCATCGGCGCGTAGAGCAAATTTTGTAGGGCAACCAATAGTACATACTGTCATCAACGCAAAGTATTTCAAAGAGGTAATCAAAATCAGAATGTGTCTGAACATGAATGAGTATGAATATAAAAGTCTAATGTGAAGTAGTCTAAAATAATCACTGTCCTATTTCCGTATAGTTGGTCTGGACGTCCAATTTGTACGACCGTTTGCAAACTAACAACTGCTACCAAATAACAGCTGCTACTAACTAACAGCTAAAAACGACACAAATAGACCTTGGCCGACCAGCCGTTGGCTTTTGTCGGCCGTCGGCGATCCGGCCAACACAAAAGATGCTCCGGCCGCGGCCGTCGGCCGGCCGTTCTCAAACACTTAGAGGGCATTAGCTGATGCTGTTACAGAAGAAGTTTGGTTTTATTCTATAACCCAGTGTCAG
>JASAND010012731.1:0-15819 GCA_030248195.1 Trissonchulus latispiculum
GCGACTAAATACAAAATACAAAATCTGGGGAAAATCGTGGACTTAGAAATATAGAGAATAAAATTATACAATACTTTCAAACCAAAGATTCGCTACCCTACCTTTACCCAAAAAGGAAAGTACTAGCAGACGGGGTGAGTACGGCACCTTTGGATATATAGAATTGTTGTACTTGTTTATCCCAACAGTCCTCTTCAGGGCTACTGTAAATAGTTGTACATAAATATGCTGTACATAATCGCTTAGAAAACTAAAAAAGAATATAATGGAAAAACTACAAAAACATTAGACTAGGACCGGGCTTAGGTTAGTGTATATATTAGCTTAGATATATATGTTGGTAGGTACGTAGGAAGTAGGTAGGTAGGAGTCCGGTAATGGGCCGACGCCGGGTCCCAAGCCCCGGGGGAAGAACTCAGAGGGGTCGGATAGAAATGCTTATAAATACAAAGCAATTAACGTATATATATTATAGGATTAAATAAATAGTTAGGATTGTAGTTAAACAGAGGTCAAAGGTCAATTACTCCCGCGAGTAAGGCATGAAATGGCCCTACTATACTACTTGTGCATGTTAAGAATAAGAATTAATTTATTTCAAAAGGAGACTTTGACTTTGCTTCCTCTTTTACTGCTTCCTTGTGTTCTGCCTTTTGCAAGCGTATTTAGTTGTGTCAGATTATTTCCTCCTCCGCCACTTTAACTTTCTTGATCAGAAGGCGTTTCTCAGGAGATTGCCATATTGCGTAATATTGTGATCGAACGAGTATGCTTTGACCATTAGATGTTTTAGGATCGCCACAGCAAACCGCCTGAGTTGAGACCCGGTGAATTTCCTCAGGGTCTGAAGAATGTGGGTATGGGCTTGGGAGCCAACGGAGCTCCACTCACCAATGTTACTGAAATTATGTCCCAGTCCAATCGGTCCGGGGCTGGAGGTGGTGGTGCTGGTGGTGGTAAGCGATTTTATCATTGCCTCTGGAATGACTTTTGTGACTGAGTTCAAAGGAGAATAATACAGAAATTGTTTACAAGATGTTTTGATATTTGTGTGCTTGCAGCACAAAACATCAAGAAAACGAGGTAAACGCTGGCCAAGAGGCGGATCCACGAAGGATACAAGCTAAGTAGAGACCTTCACGGGTCTGAATTTTCAGGCCCGGCCCGGCCCGAGCCCGTTTTTGCTATTTTTGCCGTTAGCCAAAATAAAAATAAGGGTTTAAAATGCATAGAATTTTATTCCTCATCGCAGATACAATTTTTAAACGATTTCTCGTAGCTCATGTGTATTTTGAGCGATTAAGAAAAGTCAGCGGTTCAGCTTAGGAAAGAATTCACTGACTGACCAGTTTCGTTGATTCAAATATACGTACCTTCCAATCAATTAGGAAGAATTTATCCTCTCCAAATATTACTAATAAATTATATAAATAACTAAATATCAAATGCTAATGTACAAATTCTAGCTAGAGATTACGTTATATAAACGCAAATGAGATATTACTGCATACGCCAGTAACTCTGAAAGAGAAAGCAAATCAAGTAAGATCGTAATAAAAAAGCAATGATTATTCAAAATTATATTTGGAAAAGAAAATTTCCAATATAACCTGCCGAAACTAGAAACAAGACAAAACCTTCTAATGAAAATACCAGGCCCGGCCCGTTCCAGTACTCGGCCCGGCCCGCGGGCTGGGCAGGGTCGGGCCGGGCCGGGCTTACGGGCCTGAGTGAAGGTATCTAAGCTAAGCATTAGTTATAAAGAAATAATGAAAAAAGCTCTTGGGAGCTCCAGAGACTAAAGTCTGACCAAAAATTCTTGGAACCGAAATGTGAGCGCTTGTCTTGAGTTAACCTTTGAAGTTAGTCTATATAAAGTATATATTTCTAGAAACCTCAGGAGGAGGAGAATCCGGTAAAACCATCATATCCGGTCTATTTCCGGTTACCGGATGCCAAATCGATAAAAACGCTTCAGATTCGGAAAGAAAATGCTAATTAATTCATACTCTAGCATATTGGTCCTTGGCCCAAGACATCTCCGAAAATCCGGTCACATCCGGTCTATGTCCGGTAACCGGATGTCTAGGTCACAAAAACTGTACAGCAAGATGGGTAGGTCGTACAGTTTCGCTGATTAAATGTTTAGATTCAGCGGGTCGAAATTAGTCTATATACGAAGTTTTGTCCAATTTGGACCAAAATTGCGTGATTTATGGTCGTATCCGGTGCGAAAAAAACCGGAAAAATCGGTTTTTCCGGTCTGGTGCTCGGAATCGCGGATAAAAAATGTTAGTTTTTGGCACAAAGGCTACTTTCATTTTACCGATGTCAAAGTAATCGAATATCCGGTCGATTTCCGGTTCTGAGCATTGAAATTTTAGATTTCATGGGCTATTATCTCAGTATCCGGTTGGTCCGGAAGTCAAACTATTTCATTAGAATGACATTTTGTCTATCCCTAACAAGCATCAACCTCAAATTACTTCATATCTGCTGTAATGTTTGAATGATAGCGTTTTAAAGTGGTTCAAAAATACGTTATATTGCGTGCGACAAAGCTAAGCGTATGGGATCAAATCGCATATCCGGTTTAACAATTGCACAAAACAAGCAAAATCAGCACGTTTTTAAAACGCTATCATTCAAAAATTACAGCATATATGAAGTAATTTGAGGTTGATGCTTGTTACGGATAGACAAAATGTCATTTTAATGAAATAATTTGACTTCCGGACCAACCGGATACTGAGATAATAGCCCATGAAATCTCAAATTTCAAAGCTCAGAACCGTAAATCGACCGGATATTCGATTACTTTGACACCGATAAAATGAAAGTAGCCTCCCAAATATTCATTCTGCCAAAAACTAACATTTTTTATCCGCGATTCCGAGCACCAGACCGGAAAAACCGATTTTTCCGGTTTTTTTCGCACCGGATACGACCATAAATCACGCAATTTTGGTCCAAATTGGACAAAACTTCGTATATAGACTAATTTCGACCCGCTGAATCTAAACATTTAATCAGCGAAACTGTACGACCTACCCATCTTGCTGTACAGTTTTTGTGACCTAGACATCCGGTTACCGGACATAGACCGGATGTGACCGGATTTTCGGAGACGTCTTGGGCCCAGGACCAATGTGCTAAAGTATGAATGAATTAGCATTGTCTTTCCGAATCTGAAGCGTTTTTATCGATTTAGCATCCGGTAACCGGATATAGACCGGATATGATGGTTTTACCGGATTCTCCTCCTCCTGAGGTTTCTAAAAATATATACTTTATAAAGGCTAACTTCAAAGGTTAACTCAGGACAAGCGCTCACAGTTCGGTTCCAAGAATTTTTGGTCAGACTTTAGTTCTCTCTGGGTAAGAAGTCTCACAGCGCCCATTGGCTCTCTCTTGTTCGGACTAAGGCTTTTGCCTTAGTGACAGCAGGAAGGCGTTTTTCAGTCCTGTATGATTGCAACAGAAAAGATGCCTGTCTATTGTTATTGTTTAGTGTTATCGTTTAACTCCTTACTGTCATGATTTCACTCGGACTTGAGAAAACTCATAGTGGTGGGAGAGCTGTCTTCTCCTCAGGTGGGATTCGATTCACATTTTGCCGTTTTGCAGGCCCATTGGATGTAAAGGCACACTCTTCCTTTTTTCCTTATCCACCTTTTGCTGTTTCAGGAAGTGGTCCTTTTGGTGGGAGTGTGGCCAATTCAGGAGCCTTCGGTGGGGTCTCTGGTGGCGGTGGCGGAGGCGGGGGACATCACTTGGCGGATCCGTTCCTGGGTGGAGGTCCCGGGTCCTCCCTCCAATCGACGCCGAGTCAGGGATTTCTGAGCAGTCTGGGAGGGGCCAATTCTGGGGGTTCCTCTGGTCCGTTGGGTGGTGTGGGGGGAGTCGGGGGGAACGGTGGGGGTCATTTTGGTTCCTTGAATTCGGGTGCCCTTAGTTCGATGCTGGGCGCCGGTGTGGGAGGGGGCTCCTCCGGCGGTGGGGGAGGAGGAGGGATGTCAACAAATGCTCTCGCCAGTCTCCTAAATGCTGCTGGGAGTGGAGGTAACATTTTGCTGTTTTCTAGGTGGAACTGTTTGGGTGGTCAATATGAACTAGTCGTCGTGCGTCGCTTGAAAATGAAATTTAAAAGAGTAGCCAAAAATTAGTTGTTCTTAGCATTCCATTTTGCCATTGTTGTTTGTGCTCTACTTGTGTTTCAGGTCTTGGTGCGGACCTGAGCGGTCTTGGCGGGAACGTGAGCGCTGCCTCCTCCATTCTGGCGGCGGCGGCGGCTGCCAAGAGTGGGGGTGGTGGCTCCGGGGGTGGTTATCATCATCACCATCACGGCGGAGTCTTGCGGGGCGCCGGAAATGACTCCGATCTGAGGAGTGATCATTTGTTGGGACCCGGAGGAGCGTCTGTGAAGCTGGAGCCGCCGTCGGGCGATGGGAGGGGCTACGTGGATCGTCGAGGCGCCACTCCGACGGGCGACTGGCGCTCCGTCCCCGCCGGGAGAGGCGGACTCAACGCCGGAGGACCGGATCTGCCCGGGGGTGTCCAGTCCTCTCCGAACATGGTGTTCATTAAGAATGTGAGACTTGAGACTGTCTTGGCGCAGTTCAGATAGTCCTAGAAGGAGGTTTTTGAAACTTTGGATCAAAGTTGACTTGTTGCTTTTTGCTTTTCCCCGGGCAGCTACGTTTTCTGCTTTAAAATGCTTAGTGTGGAACATTTTATGCAAGACATAGTTTGTCACTGCACTTCGTTCGTAGTACACATATTGCCATTTGCTAATATTTGTCTGTCTCTTTTTTTGGAGTGATTTGAGCTCCTGAAAAGGTTGTAACTAGTTTTCACCAGAAGAACAATAATTTGGGTATTTTGTTTTGCTTTCAGTTACCACCCGACCCTTCCTTCAAGTGGACTCATTTAAAGGAGTTGGCACGTGAAGCTGGTACGTTTCTTTCACCCTGTTTTTCATTTCATTTTTGTTACAAGTACAATATCGGGTTTGCTAACATTTCTGCTAACATCTGCTAAAAAATTGTGTTCTTTTAAATTTTAAGGCGGATATACAATACATGATTCTACGCAGGCTTCTAGGGGCCTTTTCGCGAATGGGTTAAAGGAGTTAAATTTAACTCGATCCTTTTCGCGAATGGGTTAAACGAGTTAAAATTAACTCCCCGAGTTAAGCAGAGTTAAAATTTTTAACTCTACGCTCATTCGCGAAAAGAGTTAAAAATGAACTCTTTTAACTCTACTCTTTTCGTGAATGACTTGTGGAGTTAAAAACCTGCCGAGTTAAATTTAACTACCCTTTTCATGAATGGGTTAAATTTAACTCTTTTAACTCGCTCACGAGATTTTACATAGAATTTTCACCCGCGTCTCAGCATGGGGGTTAAACGAGTTAAAATCTTTTATCGTTTACATTGTTATTGCCACATTTTGCGCGCGTAATAAGGCTTTAAAAATGACAAGATAATCGAGCCAATGAAAGTGCAACATATAATTTCATTGGATGGTTCATAATGCTTTAAAATAACTTAAGCATTTGCCAACATTCTGCTGAATTATTTACGCTAAAGTAGGCTAATAGGCTACTTAATAAAATAAAAATAGATCGAAAAAAATGTTTTAAACATGCTGCATTTTTAGAAATCATAAATAAAATTAATTAAAGTAAAATAATTAATTATCATTATAGATAGGCTCTAAATTATTTTTTGTAAGTTATTTAATACCACCTATAAATGCAAATTTGAAGTATGTATGAGAGCTGACAAAATGAAATGCTGAATCAACGGGACACTACAACTTCCCGAAAGCTCAATTTTTTCAAAAGGTGGATTAATTAAAGCTTTAATTTTTTCCATGAAAATTACTGTAACTTTAAAAAATTTGAATTTTTGACTTTTTGAAAGGACATCTAGACAAATGTTACGCGAACTTAGCTGCAACTGGTTATGTTCATCAGAATTACAGTACAGGATCAATTGTTATCCCAACTGTGATTCTAAGGGCAACCATTTCAATTCAAATTTGAAATCTCTACTGAATTTTAATAAGCCAACATTTTTCTATTTAATTTTGCTGCACCTATCTGTTTTAGTATTAAAGTTTAGTTGAAATTGACCAAATTGTTCAAGTTTTTAGGAAAACCAAGAGAATCCGATTTTGCTGAAAATATGAACAAAGGTTTTTTGGCTGGGCTCTGTCGTGGTCTCAGCAAACGAACATGATGCCAGTTTTTCGGCTCAACTATTCAGTAACACTTTATTGTAGGCTAAATTGCAAGCTGGCAAAAGAAACAACGAAAACCTAGACCGAAACACTGTCTTTAGATTACTTTTCAGCGAACTCTGAAAATATACAACCTTTCATGAAAATTGTAAAAATCTTTGGTTGGCTCCCCTTTAATTGCAGTTTTACTCATGTCGTTAACCCCTTAAAAGCTTAAACTTTGAAACTTTGCTGCAGGTTGGTCAATAATTTGTTGAAATGGATCCATGCTAAATTTCAGGAAAATCGGTTAAAAACTGCAAGTTACACACAGAGATACGCCCGGATCGCCCTAATACAGGATGACGCTGCATTGAAGATGTAATAAATGTTTATTAATGAAATGAGTAAATCTCTTGTCTTATTTTATTTAAAATTTTCCAAACGTTGGGAAGATCTTTAAAATTCTCAAATGGTGAGAAGTTGGACATTACGTACGCAAAAATTCCTAATCCTTTTAACTCTTTTCACGTATGCAGAGAGTTAATTTTAACTCTCCCAGTTTTAACTCTTTTAACTCTTTTCGCGAATGCACAGAGTTAATTTTAACTCTGCCAGTTTTAACTCCTTTAACTCTTTGATTTTTAATCCTGCAGAGTTAAAAGAGTTAAAAACAGGCAGAGTTAAACTTAACCTTGCGCATTCATGAAAAGGGTTAAAAGAGTTATTTTTAACTCTACTCTGCTCTACTCTACCCATTCGCGAAAAGGCCCTAGGAGAAGTCTCTATTATAAGAATTTTGAATGGCAAACAGCAAAACTGATTCCTAGTTTATGTGCTTTCTGGTAGGAAAGGCGTCCGTCTCTCAGTTTCAAACCGACAAGGTGGAATTGCTTGCAGATTGAGAAATTGTCTTGTTTCAGGGGAGGTGGAGTCGGCGGACATCCACTCGGCGGGCGTCGGACGAGTCGTCTACCGCACTATTCAGGACGTGGACCGCGCTATTCGTAAGCTAAAACTCACTCCTAGATAACCAGTATATACCTCATGATTTGTTCACGTCTGCTAATTTAAACTCCATTCTGTTTCTTTGTCGTCGGTTTGCAACAAAGTTGATACGCATAGGAATCCACAAGAACTTTCGCATGCACATTGGTTTATTGCTTTGTGTAATTTGTTGTTCTGGTAGAGTTTTAGATTTGTTGGAATTTGAGGTCAAAATGTTAGTTTATTTCTCCGCTTGCTTGCCACACTAAACCATGATATATTTTTCTATACTGTCTGGCTTTTTCCTATGTGGGCGGTCCCCCCACAATTCAGTTCCCCCCCCCAAGTATCGTCCCCTCCAGGATTAGGGCCTGTCGGCCCCCCAGACTTCAAAAGTCAACACAAAATAGGGTTTTTAGGGTAAATTTTGAAACTTTTCCGGCTTCGCCGAATTTGTAGGTCTTTTTTTAGCCATGTCAAGCTTAACTTTAAATTGAAATTTGTTCAATTTTACGCTTAGCAGCAACAAATAGCTATTTTGTAAGCATTGGTTGAAAAACATATTCGCCCCCTCCAGACCTGGGTGGGGAGGGCGCCCTTCCAGACTTTTGAGCTAGGAAAAAGCCAGACTGCGGTTCTCTTGCTGTACCACTGTCCAACTTTGTGTGGACAATGAAGGCCAGACCTTGTCATTTTAGTCGCGGACCTACGTATGTCCCAGTCCTTTAATCTTGAGGAGGAGTGCGGAGTGCGGGCGGACCCTGCTGACATTTTTTTAGGGTTTTGAAAGTTGGGGGGGCTTCGCCCCCCCCCCCCCCTAGGGAGGGCGAAGTGGGGGGGGGGCGCTTCCGAAAAGTGGGGGGCGAGTTCAAGGTATAAAATACCAAAATTTTTAGCGAAAAATTGGCATTTTTTAGGTAAAAACACAAAAAAATCGCTGTTTTTAAGCTTAAAATTAACTTATAAGTCCATAAATTAACTAAAAATTCAAAAAAGTTTTGAAAATTTGACCTCAAAAACTTAATTTTTCGACACTTTTGGGCGACCCCCAAAAAAGTGGGGGGGGGCTTGCCGAAAACTGGGGGGGCTGCCAAAAGTGGGGGGGGGGGGTTCGAAAAGTGGGGCCCCCCGCCCCCCACTAAAAAAATGCCAGCCCTGGTTGGGGTTGTGTCTGGTTTTCGTCTTCTGACACCGTTACGTCTACGTCTACGCTTGAGTGGCACTGACTGACCTCCTGTAGATTTTTTGTCTCATTCATGACTGACCGTAGACCATATTCCCTATTTTTGAAGGATTGATCGTTTCAAATGCTGCCCAACATTGGTTTCTGATTTTCTGGATCCGACGACGGACTCCAGAACTTCACTCTTGCTTCTATCCCCTCCATTAGATTTTAAAATCTGCCAGTGGTGAAAACTTTCAACGTACATACCAATAGTCAATTTATTTTTTGCAGTTGTAAGCATTCGTTAACAAGTGGTCCAATTCCAAGGTCTGCTCCAGTAAATTGTAAATTTCAGGAAGTTCATTCAAAGAAATTTCAAAGAAAATTTTAAGGTGGTGATTTATGTTATTCAGAAATGTGCAGAAGTGCGCATGTTTACAAAGTATATACTGAAGTATGGCAATTTTAAGCTGCTTTTTAAGTGTTTGAAGAAATCATTGACCTTTGTCTATTTTTTAATCGAATTTAATTGAATCGAAGAACCAGGTTATGACTGAGTCCTTTTTTCATTATCAATTAGGAAGGACTATAGTATACGCAGGCCTCTATTTGTCCCATCTTTACCCTGTGATCGTAAGGTCATTTCCAGACAAAGGACAACGATTTGCTCCTGGATTTATCCGAAGCTTCCTTGGGAACTTTCTTCGCATGCGAGTCCTGGTTTTTTTTCCGAACACGCGGCGATCATAACAAAATACGTATATACTAAGTTTCAGAAAAAATGTTTATTCATACCTTTATATCTTTGTATCTAACATTGATGGTATTGTAGTTTTGCCTGTCTTTTCTGTCTAGGTCTGCTGCACGGATACCGCCTGGAGGGTCGCACTTTGGAAGTCGTCACAGAGTAACCCCAAAGCGTTGGGACTCTCCAATTTTCTTCTCCAGTTGGCATTTTGTTCTTCTTATTCTTATCCTTCGATTTGTACAAAGATATTCATTCGTCTCGTCTGTATTCGTAGTTTCTTGAATTCCTCTTCATCTTTCTGAACATGTCTGAATGAAACTACAAGAATTGCTATGACCACAACTTTTTAACTACAGTATATTATTTTTGTGTATAAAGAAGGCTTTTGGATTTTATCTTTTCTTTATACGTATATATATTTGTTCACTGTTTTTGTTTATATGCTGAATCTTCTTCTTCAGCCAAGCTCTGGAGTTTTAGGGGTTTTGGACATAAACGTACTCTTGTCGTTCTTAACTTGAATTCCGTGGGCTAAGTGCTGCTCGATTGCTGAGCCTGCGTTTGGGGTATTTTTCGGGAAAAAATTGCCACCTGTAAATAAAGCTTCTGCAGTGATATTTGAACAATGTATAAGTTTGAGTTGAGATGCGGTTTTCTATAGCTACTTCGTATGTGGAAAAGTTTAGACCATTTGACTCTCTTAGGTCTTTGTTTTTTCTGCTATCCCGTTTTTCATCTGGTATGAATCACAAAACGGATGTGCATTCCTAATTTGTTCAAATTGAACGAAGTGAGTTTATTAAAGTCTGACCAAAAAATGTAGGGAGCGAAATTGTTTTGTTTATACTGAATTACCGGTACATTTTTGCTGCAGCAATGTATATATTTTCTGAACCGTCATGGCATGAACTTTCTTTTGGTTGAAAAAATTTTTTTAAAAAATTAAAATTCATCAAAAGAAGCCGATTTTTTAGGTTTTGAAAGATCAGTAGAAGCCAGGAACTAGCCGTTCGGTGGAAAATTAGCCCATGTCCCAGACATTTTGAATCCCGAATATCAGCTCATTTCGTCAAAAATTGCGATAGTTATTCAATTTTTTCGATTTTCAAAATCCTTTGATCTTTGCCGCTTTTCCAACTTTGACTGGCTATTACTCGCGACTCACTCAATGCAAAAATTTTTTAATTGGATTTTCAGGACCGCTTACGTGTCAGCTTTCATGTGATATATGTGGTTTTTCAAAATTTGAAAATCGATTTTTTCGAAAAATACCACTTTTTGACCCAAAATTTCAACAATGCGAATCGAGTGAAAGTGGGTAAAAATAACATTATCATAAAGTTTAATCTGAGCTGAATCCAACGATATAAAGTTTTCGTGGCTACGGCTTAAATTGCCCCAGCAACGAATTTTTGAACAATTTCCTATTTCAGCTGATTTCTGACAAGTTGTGCTATATTGTGCATTGATTTGACGCAAATAGTGTAAACTAGCCAAAAACCGGCTAAAAAGCGAAATTGTTTAAAAATTTGTTGCGGGTGCAATATAAGTCGTAACCACGAAAACTTTATGTCGTTGGATTCAGCTCAGATTAAACTTTATGATAATGTTATTTTTACCCACTTTTGCTGGATTCGCATTGTCGAAATTTTGGGTCAAAAAGTGGTATTTTTCGAAAAAATCGATTTTCAAATTTTGAAAAACCACATATATCACATGAAAGCTGACACGTAAGCGGTCCTGAAAATCCAATTAAAAAAATTTTTGCATTGAGTGAGTCGCGAGTAATGGCCAGTCAAAGTTGGAAAAGCGGCAAAGATCAAAGGATTTTGAAAATCGAAAAAATTGAATAACTATCGCAATTTTTGACGAAATGAGCTGATATTCGGGATTCAAAATGTCTGGGACATGGGCTAATTTTCCACCGAACGGCTAGTTCCTGGCTTCTACTGATCTTTCAAAGCCTAAAAAATCGGCTTCTTTTGATGAATTTTAATTTTTTTAAAAAATTTTTTCAACCAAAAGAAAGTTCATGCCATGACGGTTCAGAAAATATATACATTGCTGCAGCAAAAATGTACCGGTAATTCAGTATAAACAAAACAATTTCGCTCCCTACATTTTTTGGTCAGACTTTAGTTAGCGACGTATTCGATCTTTAAACTAAACATTTATGGATGATGTTTCATGTTTCAGAAATGATGGTTTCCTGAAAACATTCGGTTGTTTGAAATTCCGCTCGGATTTTTTAACTTGTTTCCGAATTTATTTCCTTCTTTTATGAGATTCTGTTTCTACAAGTGGCAACTCTCGACTTTAATAGAATCTGTTCTGTACTCTTGAAATTCCGTGCTGATTTATCAATTTGTTACGGACACTTCAGAAATCCGTAACGTAAATCCTGACGATTCTAAAAATATATACATGTTGGGGTCTACCCAAAAGGTTAATTAGCTGTAAGCGGTCAAAGTTTGTACACTCATTTTTTGGTCGTACTATAGTGAACAATATTCTTTTGTTGGGCACAATTCGGTGCACTTCTTTGTAGTAATCTTGCTTTTCCAGAATCGATTTTTGTTTCTACTTTGATCAGTTCCCCGAGTTTTGGTGTATGGTGAGATACACGTACGTGCATACTAGGGATTTAGTAATTAGTATCCCTTTTCTGACTTTAATTTTATGGAAACGCTCTGACTTGACTTATCTGTTCGGCCATCGACTTGGCACCAAGACACTGTTATATTATAAATTGTTTACACTTTGTCGGTTACCATCTAATCTAGCGAGGATGTTTGTTTAAAATTCGTGTATCGTTTTTATCTTTGTACCTCTAGTTAGAATATTGTCCTCGTGGGTCGTAATTGCTTGTTTGTGCGTTGTTGCTGTTTTCATGTGATTGTTTTGTTGGGTATATCATAAAATCTGTCTTCTAGTGATTAGTTAGTTATGGTCTTGGTCGATGCATTCGTAGGTCAGTGGTGAATTTGACGGGTCTTTACCATTTGACCACCCCTACCAAACTTAGAACAGTGGACCGGTGAAGCTAAAAGTATGGACGAGCATGTTTTTGAACTTTGTGTTTTCGATCTCTGGGGGTTTGGGTAAAAACCAGCCCCAGCTCCAGCCCCAGCCCCAGCCTCGCACCAGCCCCTTCTCTCGCTGACCACTGTACACTTTAAACTAAGGTCTTAACACGTAATGATGGATATGCGTGTAGACGATATATAAGTGTATGCGTTGTCCATATGCAGTAATTGTGTCTTATGGTCACGTATACATATAGACGTATATATATTGTACTTACGTATATGCTTTTGTCTAATCAACAAGAGAAATTCATAGCCATTCAAAGAAATTAAAGAATTGAAAAATTAAGAGTTTGAAGTTAATTGTTACATTAATCCTATCAATTTTAATATTGATTTTAATATTTTGGTATTGTTGTAAAACATTTTGAAAGCAGTTTAAGAAAATTTCCAAAGTTCAACATTTATAAAAGTTTAGCATTAAAATTTTGGAAATCTTTGAGGTACGGTAACTTTGCTGTCATCTTAATTTATTTATGTTGTTTTATTATACGTACTGTTGGAAACTTTTCAAATCCTTATTAGAGTCTGTAATAGAGAATCAAACAAAAGAAACTCTCTATACTAACACATTACCTCATAGCTTCATAGATTAAAAGTAATATTTTTAAAGACAATCTTCAATCTGTTCAAACACCACAGAGTCCACATACATTTCTCAGGGCAGAATAACTGTTGTATTATTTAACAACCTCGGCAATTAACCTTCGTCCGGTAAATTTTATCGTAGCAAACTTCCAAGATATAATGCTAAACTTTTAAAAATGTTGAACTTTGGAAATTTTCTTAGACTGCTTTCAGAATGCTTTACAACACTACTAAAATATTAAAATCAATATTAAAATTGGTAGGATTAATGTAACAATTAACTTCAAACTCTTAATTTTTCAATTCTTTAATTTCTTTGAATGGCTATGAATTTCTCTTGTTGATTAGACAAAAGCATACACGTAAGTAAAAATATATATATATATACGTCTATATGTATACGTGACCATAAGACACAATTACTGCATATGGACAACGCATACACTTATATATCGTCTACACGTATATCCATAATTACGTGTTAAGACCTTATTTTATAGTGTACAGTTGTGAGCGAGAGAAGGGGCTGGTTTTTCTTAGGCTGGTGCGAGGCTGGGGCTGGGGCTGGAGCTGGGGCTGGTTTTTACCCACACCCATCTCTGGTGCTGGCATTTTTTTTAGTGGGGGAGGGTGGGGGCCCCCACTTTTCGGCAAGCCCCCCCCCCCACTTTTTTGGGGGTCGCCCAAAAGTGTCGAAAATATTATAATTTAAAAATTTTTTATTTTTACTATTTATATTATACTCTAATTTTTCGCACAATTTTTTTTATACCTTGGACTCGCCCCCCCCCACTTTCAAAACCCTAAAAAAATGCCAGTGGTGTGTTCAAATATCGTAAAATTTTGCAATATCTTGGAATCATTTCAAGTCCTAAAGGAAGCCAAAAGGCCTTGATCTGATTTTGATGAAACGTTGTACACGGAAGTTTTCCCAATTTTCGGGCTGAGTCAATTCGTGATTTCGGAAGAGGAAACATTTGCAGTGTCGCCTTGGTCCCCCTTGTGATTGGGAATAATTTGAAAAAGTGGTTTTCCCATTTTCAGTCGCGTCTAACCAAAAATCGAATTCTGTTAAACAATTTTACGATAGAACCCAAGTTTTAATGGAACAACAATTTTCCAAGGATCATGTTGACAGCAACGGAGCGCCATTCTGATTTTGGTGCCGCCATGACATTGGCTTTAGTGGCTCTGGCAGGATGTCTCAACTCTGAAGGTTGCTGGATGGAGTCCTCTTGCTTCTACATCCGTTTTCGCCACTATCAAATTGAAGCTGCTGTTCCATGACTGGGGATATATTCTCTTTATTTTGAGTATTTGTCACCTTCACTTGATTGTTGCGCAGCCAAGCCATACGACGTTTCCAAGGTTAGTTTGTGCCGTAAAACTTCTGTATATATATTTCAGCTCCCCTTTTTTAGCAGGTTCTTTATCTTTGAAATTTGATCATTTTGCTTCTAATGATTTGGCGGGGTCCTGAAACTGTTTGCTAAAACGTTTTCTTGTTTCTGTCGAAGCAGCTACAATGTTTTACGTTGAATCCTCTGTTGCGGAAATATTATGCGGTCAGTCCAGGATTTGTACAGGAATTTAGGTATATCACCCAAAGCTCATATTATACAAATTGCGAAATAGAAGTAGTTGCTGTCGAAAAGTTTCGTGGTAGTTTTTCCATGCTAATCAGCAAACCCGATTGTCCCTTTCAGTTCTGTCTAGGTTTCAGTTTCAGGGTGGATCAAGCAAGACTTCTCAATGTTGATGGAAACCAGTTTGGACCAGTCTTGAAACTGGGTCTTTCACTGCAACATTTTCACATCTAACTTTAAAACATTTTACTTAGCTTTTTTGAGGGTAGTTGTCCTAAATTTTTGATTTGATCGCAATTTGACATTAGCTTGTCTTAACAGGATTGCGCGGATTTGACGCCTGCATAGTTGGTCTTTGAGCATTGCTAATAGGTTGGCATTTTCAATTGACTATTGAACTTATTATTTTGGCACTGCGTTTAGTATCGATATTGCTAACCTCATAAAAGAAATCCCCAATACATAAATAGGGCAAATTCTCCGCTCAGTTTTTTAACCAAATTGTATGAACTGTCCACTCACATGTTTTTCTTTCTTTTTTCAGCAAGTGCAGCTTGAAGCCGTCTTCAGGACAGGCCGCGAGAAAAGCTTGATATTTTGCCTTCGCTTTTGTCCAACAGGTTTACGGACGGTACTGGAAGTCAGAGGTCTTCAGATTAACTGGAGTTCCTCGGATACACAGAAAATGGTTGGTGTATGTAGTTTTGTGTGGTGTTTTAATGGAACTTTACAGTAAAGGAGAGCGATTAGAGAGTCGATAGAGCCTGTTAGGAAGTTGGGTTTTGAATCATTTTAAGAGAAAATGAGAGAGAGGTCCTTCCGCCGGAACTTGAGGGACTTGTGGGCGCAGAACGGAGGTTGTGGTCCAGTGGGCCGGGCTGGGCGGTTGGTTCTGCGCCTCTGTTGGTTGCGATATTGCTTATCTGTGATTTGTTTACTTGTTGTTGAACATAATGAAGTCATTTAGTCATGGGTTGTAATTATTTTAAATTACAGGAATGGACTATGCTATGAGTTGGATTATTCCTTTCTTTCGTACAGGTTCCCCTTTTCCTGTTTGCAGACTTTTTGGGTTTGGAAAAATCGCCTTCTGTCAAATGAGGTGGACAAACGAAACAAATGAAGCTGTTCGAATTGCATAATATTAATTGAAACTGTTGCTTTTATTGATAATTTGCTTTTGTATAGAATAAATCCATCTTCTTGTTGAGACAAATTATTATTGTCGAATGCTTGGAAAGAAACCCGTGCAAATACATGACCATTTTTTCCAACGGCTGTAGAAAATTTACTGTGCCCACTGGTTGGCGGACATGGACCGGATGTGGCCCGATTTCGGAAATGTTTTGGGCCAGGGATCGACATGCTAGATTAGAGTATGAATGAGTCAGCATTTTCCTTCCGAATCTGAAGCGTTTTTATCGACTTCGTAGT
>JASAND010012733.1:0-41693 GCA_030248195.1 Trissonchulus latispiculum
CCTCATTGGCTTGGGGCAACCCTGTGGTATACACGTTGAGCTTCGGTCCCAAGTGTATGGAGCAGGAGGGCTATCTTCCGACGATCAGGAAGTTCCTCTCCACCAGAAGCAATTAGATACATTTCAAATGTTCGTCGCCACTGATTCAAGGCATACTGGTTCTCCAGGAGTGTCTAGATAGTGTCACACTAGTAAAATTAAAAATATAAAAATGTAAGTGTTCTTTTCACGTTTGTCGATTTCTTTTTGGTTTTGTACAGTCCATCTCGTTATATTTTCTAGATGTAATATATCGCAAGTTGTGGAGTAACGTTACTAACTTACTTTCAGTCCAAACTTTACCTTGAGTTTTCCGTGAAAATCGCCACAGAATTTGCTTAAAACTGTTAGAAATATTAGAAATACACAAAACAAACCTATTTTTGTTTACAAGTTCTCTACAGTTTACGCTCATTTCAGCTAGCTTGATTAGCGCACAGTTTCTTTGTTGCTGTTAGGCTAGGTTGCTAGTCTAAAGCCTTTCTAGATGCTTTTCGTCCAATCAAAATTTAACATCGGTGTTTCGAAATCAGTGGGTCCCCACTGAGGCGGCTATTAAGAAGGGTCGTCTGAATGCAATCGTCAAAACTTTTGGCTTTAAAATTTTTGTTCGCTATGTTTGGCATCTTTTTATTTGGTATTTTTTGAAACAACTTTGTGTGGGGTCAGCCGTTAGCGAACAGAGCAGAGCATGCACCTAGCAAACAGCAAATAACAAACAGCATGCCTCGACCTTTTCAAAGGGTGTTGCAAACTGTGCCGCTGTACAAACCCTGACTCAGCCGCGATACAAACCATGAGTGCCGCTGTGCAAACCCTGAGATGCCGCTGTTGCCAAACCCTGAGTGCCGCTGTGCAAACCCTAGTGTCGAGAATAAATTAATAAAGTTTTTAAGGCCCTGATATGTTAATTTTAGCTCTCACTTTAACTTTAGCAAATTTCAGTCATAACAACTAACGTCACAGGCGACATTAATTTATGTTTTGACCTATGACCTTAATTTGAAATTAGGAGAATGTTTGATAGTACGACTCAGTTAGTCTCTACATTTCTGATCTAGTGGCGTTAGTTTCCTTACTGTATTACTTTTCCTATTATCCACGTGATTTCCATGGCCAACTTCGGAGCCCCCAGCATCCGGAAAACCAGGCATGGAAATGACGTTCTTATTTTTGAGAGTATTCTTCACCCTGGGTTTTCTTACGAATTTATCAAAAGCTCCGAAAAGCTGGCAAGTCTTATTGGTCTTGTGTGAAATGCCGTAAACTGAAACGATCTGGGAATGGAATGGAAACCTCGAATTCCTGGCGTGAGAGTGGCTGGTGGCCCCTTCAGAAACTAACCTGACCAGCCTTCCAATCCCCATTTTTGTGGTCCCTTGCCCAAAAGCAGGGTGGAAACAGGCAGGTAAACTCACATTCACTTTTATTAATGTGATGGTTTATTCAGTGATTACTTCGATTAAGCACCGAAACGTCCGTGTTGATTTCTGTTTTAGTAGGGAAGGATTTACTTTGTTTCTGAAAACCAAGTAGTACCGAAAAACTACGTAAATTTAGGTTTCATTGAAACTGATAAAAATTTTGTGATTTTATATTGTATTGCATTGCATATCGAACATATATATATATATATATATATATATATATATATATATATATATATATATATATATATATATATATATATATATATATATATATATATATATATGTTTTTCCGCATTTACCTCAACCATCACTATCTATGCGGTTGCTTGTGAATTATTTAGGAATCAAAGGATTTGAATAATTTTGATTACTCATTTTCATTAGGCGGGGGGGGGAGACGTTTTGCAAACATGTGCCAAAAATGGTATTTTTGGCGTATTCTGCATGGCGAAACGCTAAAAGTTCTCAAAAATGCCAGGCTTCAAGCTGCAAAAGCAATTTTTACGAAAACTCTCCGGCGAAGCCGAAAACTTTTTGAAAATTTTTTCCTACTTTTGGCAAAACGATGGGCACCCAAAAAATTCCCGAGAGGGGGAAGAAAAAATCCCGGGAGGAAGCCATTTCGGGGGGTTTTCCCTGAAGCTTCTATCCGCAGGTGCCTATTCCACTTTACCCATTCAGTTCAGCGCAATGGCAGTCAAAAGGGCTCGCATCTGTCTATGAACTGTCTCCTCCGTATCATTGGTCCCAATTTGCCCATGTAAGGCAGTGGGTCCGTCGTTTGGTCGCTTTATCCATTCTTCGACCTGATTTTGTCCGTACTGCATGGGAAAGGTTTTTCCATATTCATCCGGTTACCAACAATCGAGATGTCAATAATAAACTTGCTGAATTTGCTGCTTAGTTTAATCGTGAGTGGTTGTACATGGAGGAAAAAGTTTGGCTTTTTAATCATTGGAATGACAGTGGGCCGCGAACGACAAACCATGCTGAAGGGCACAATCATGGTTTACGCGTTCGATTCTCCCAGTCCCATCCGAAGTTTTCCATTTTCCTTGTGGTCTTGCAAAAATAGCATAATTCTTTGCAAGTGCGACGCCGTCAGCCTAATGGCGCCAATCCGCGTTTAGCTGCATATGTGGTAAATGATTAAAAAATTAGTGACGCTAAAGATACTTTTACTCAAATTGTTGCTGATTTGGATCTAGAATCCAAATGTTCGCTATATTTTTGATCAGGAAATATTAATTTATCTAGACTGTGTTCAAAATTTGATTGGCTGCCTCACATTTTGTACTTGTCATTTAGCCCACTATGTGCTTTCACATCCTGTCTATGAAATTAAGATTCAGTTTCAATTTTCAGTTTATAACAATGTAGTGACAAATGTTCACTCAGCGGCAGTCAGGGTTTGCTCAGAGTAACTAAATTAATGTTACTTGTGAGGTTAGATTTTATGACTGTAATGTGCGAAAGTAAAAGTCAGAATTTAAATTAAAACACTAAGACTTCAGATAACGTATGAAGTGTTTTCGACAGTTTGAGGGTTTGCACAGCGGCACCAAATCCTTGCCTCTATCACACTCTTACTCTGGTATAATTGGGGATGACCTTCAGGGTTAAAGTTGTGTCCGAAACTTGCAAAGTGGCTTTGTGGCATAATCTTGACGATTTACACTTCAAAACCCTGGTTCCACATTTATTAACACAAACCACGACAAACATTTGAACGTAGCAGTTAGGTAGTCCGTTATTGGTGATCAGTTAACGCATAATTTTATCAAAATCAGTCACAGGTATCGTGTAGATTTGGCAGCATTCGTCGGGCAATTCCGGGTCTTCGTCTGTAACCAGTCTCAAGGCTAGGTGTAGATTTCCCATACACTGTAGGGTACAATATTTCATTTCCACAAAACCATTTTCGGCAGGATAGAAGGTAACTGGGGAACTCTTTTTCCAGGCAAAACTGGGTAGGGTAAAGACTGCAGTGAAAGCAATCAAAACAGACAGCAAAGTGGAAACCATTTGAAAATAGAAATTCCTAAAAATAACCTGAAGCTAAAAAATCAGCTGTGAAATATAATTAAGAGTTAATTAAGGTCTGCTCAATGTTGCAGACTCAGGCTTATCATGCAAAAGGTATTTTCCCTAATTAAGAAAAGGATAAAATATTTCTAGATACTAATTACTAGGTACGTTCATTTGAAAACTGGTATATAACAATTTGAAATGCAGAAACAATTGTTCTTGTTCTATTGTGGATAATTATGACCGCTGGGGTTGTAGAATAGTTTCAGCTTAACGCACTCCCTTGGGAAGACTTATGCTGAAAGCTACGTTTAATCCAATTTAACTCTACCGTAAATTCTTACTGCTTGATCAAACTAACTAAAATTTGGTATGCGTTTGGCACTGAATTAAAATATCTATCGTGAAATTTTGCTATTTTATGCGATCCAGTTTTAGATTTACATAATTAACGATTTCGCTAAATACAGGGATTCCCGGAATTTTCCAAAAAACAGGAATTTCGATTTTCAAGTCACTGTAGTTTACTGTTCCTGTATAGAAGGGTTGTCTTGTTTTCCGCGGAATTTAAAAATGCAAATTAGAAAAATATGTAAATTAGCCGCCTAGTTCCCTGCAAATAGACATGTCATACCACTAAAAATCGGTGTCTTCGTTTTTGCGCTTGTGTTATGCCGCGCTCATTTCAGTCACAGGCCGAAGGTTCAGACAGCAGACAACAGCAGATAAAGAGAGCCTGCCTGCTGTCATACTCTTATCGAATGAGACATTTTAGAGTTAAGAGTTATAAGCGGAGTTAAACTAGTTAAATCTCACTCGGTCCTTTTCATGAAAAGAGTTAAAAGAAGGAAATTCAAGCCTGCTAGTTTGTCGAGTCAAGCGAAACGTTGTATGGTACACGTGGCTCGACGACTAACACTCGCACTGCGAGTCGAAGTTTTATGGTATCGTTCCCCGCTTTTATTATGCGCTGCAATGCAGCATAGCATGAGAAGATCTCATCTGCACATCTTTCACTGCGTTGTGCTAAGACAGAGATCTATATCTGCCCGCTACACGCGGATTTCCGAAGAGATACAAGCAGCATTTACACAAAGAACACCCCGGCACGCGTTTACTTCATTTTTAACATTACGTAACCCCTTCAAAGGTTTAGTCTAATGCGTGTCAGTTTCATGTTGGTAGCTCTGATAAAGCAGACCCGGCTATAGACCCTGGCAAGCTCGAAGACTTGTTTAATACAAGGGCGTGCGTCATGAGATCAAAGACTAAATTAGGATGTCTGTTTTTTGACAGGAATTGTGAAATCTGATAAAAACTCTGACACTACAGGAATTTTGTCTATAATTACAGTTACATGTGTGAGAACTCAGAAGAAAACGCAAAAAGCAAGCTCAGATGTCACATTAGACATTAATATTGATTAATTAAATAGCTCAGCATTGATGGTAACATTGTAACAATGTTTCACTGGGTATTAGTCGACGTCAAAGGGCCATTTCAGCGTCAAATAAAAGATACAATTGACAAAAAGGAACGAACACAAATCTCGGACAATTCCGGCCACAAAAATGTAAGACTTAGGTAGGAATCGAACCCATAACCTTCGATTTAGTACCCAGCCAAGTTTAAGTTTGCATTCAATCCCATTCAATTTTGACCTTTTTTTGTACACCCACACCCCGCCAGAAAAGCTTGACAGAAATATCCAGAAAGCCTTTTCAGAAAAAATTTGAAAGTATTTCCGCTAAAGTTGAAAAGTTTAACAGTGGCTTCCAAATTACATCTATGGTATGTTGAGAGGCGTTCTTTATTTTGATTCTTTACCACAAGAATGAAATTTATTTAAGTACATCCATGGCCGATTATTTCAAGCCAGTAGTTTCCGAAAAATCGCTTGTCTAGCAATAAATGTTCCGTTATAGTAAAAATTGTAACACCAGAGCATGGGAAAACTAGCAAAATGCTACTCGCAAAAGTTCAACGGAATTCGAAAAATGTCAGAGCTGTTTTGGACCTCCAAGAAATCGAAAAAAGTAGAAATCCTTCCTAAACTCGTACCCGTGGTATTAATGTAAAGTTATCAAAAATGTTGGAAATATTCCAAACAAACGCAAAGCCCACTTGCTTTAGTATCAAATCACGGCTAAAGGAGAAATTAATTAAAGAGCTACGCAAAGGTGGGAGATTTTTTACCTTGTCCCTACCTCAAAGCTCAGATCTCTACAAAAATTCTAAGCTCAGAGGCGTTTCTTGTTGGTTGATATGAACAACTGATTTTTAATCAACCAAATTACTATCACACAAATCCCTTTCAACATCTCTGAGTCCACAGGAAATACTGTTTATCTCTTAAAACTTGAAACTAAGTCGTTTATCTTTTCCGCTGTCATCAGAAAGTTTTGGATTGGGAGGTGCCCCGAAGTTAGCTAGACTCGTTAAGTAAAAGTATGGTACCCTTTCTAATACTGAAACTGAAATTCAAAGTGATACCCATTTACGAAACTTAAGGTACAGTAGCCTACTTTGAACGTTCGATTCTTGACAGGAGTAAAGTGAATAAGAGATCGAAACTGTCTGAAACGGTTGTCAATCAAATAATTATGTCAATCAATCAATCATGCAGTGAAATCTTGTTTATACGCTTATGATGTGGACTGGAATATTATTAAGTTAAGTTAATAGAGTTAAGCTATATAAACTAGTACCAAGGTTTGGAAATGTGAAAGAATACTTCAAGCTTAAAGTATAGATTTATGTAGACAGTCTAAAACGGTAAAGGCGTCAAAACCCCGTCTTATTTTAGACTGTAATTTATTTGCGAAAAGCATTAGAATCAACAAGATGGAGGGAACAGTAACAAACAATAACAAACTAGATACAATTTTAACAAGCAAAAGTTACATGTCGTCTGCCAATGCAATACAAATACAGTTAATGTACATTCCTTGTAACAACAACAAGCAAAGAATTAGTAACTAAAAAGCAACCCAAATAACAGAAGCTCATGAAAGACGTTGGCTCTAGGTCGAAGTTGGAGGAAAGACGAGAATTGATTTCTAATATCCAGGCGCCAATCGAGCGGGCGGGCAGTGCTGACATCCGCCGGGACTTCCGTCCTGACCCGGAGATCCGGGACTTCCGGGAGTTCCTGGGGTTCCGTTGTTCCCTCGACCGCCAGGGTCGCCGCCTGGACCTCGAGGTCCCGGACCCCCCGGTCTTCCGTCTCCGCCTGGAACTCCGGGGACACCTGGGCTTCCTGGTCGACCGGGTTGTCCAGGCTGTCCTGCCGGCGGCGCAGGGGCGGGTCGAGTTCTGCCGGGTCCGCCGGGAGGTCCCTTTGGTCCGGGCCGTCCTGGGGGTCCCGGTGGTCCTTTGGGTCCCTGTGGTCCGGGGCCTCCGGGTTGGGCTCCGCGACCGCCAATCCCGTTCGGACCCGGTTCTCCGGGTGGTCCTCGAGGTCCCGGGGGTCCTTGGGGTCCGGGCCCGGGCTCGCAGGGACACTGGGGAGGGAAGGGGTCGATGGGTTCGTTTTCTTGGGCGTCCCGACCCGGATTTCCTCGTCCGCCGTCCTCACCCGGAGGTCCATCCCGACCGTCGTTTCCGGGAGGTCCGGCCGGTCCGGTGGGTCCCTGTTGACAGCAGCCTGAAACAGACACACCGAAGATTAAAACAAAGGGCCTTTTCAAAAAAGGATAGAGTAGAGTTAAAGTTAACTCAATCTTTTTCATGAAAGAGTTGGAAGGGGGAAACTCAAGCGTGAGTGGAGTTAGAGCGGGTTATTTTTAAACTCTACGCTACCCTTTCTTGGAAAGGCCCTCAGTTAAAACTGCAGCCAGCATAACATTCACAAGCTTTGATAGCTTAGGTGTGCTGTATGAGAAAGAAGCGTTGTAGCAGTTCTCAGGAACAACTCACTGTTCACTTTACCAAGCCGTACCACAGGAGGCCCCGAAGATGTCTTTTTTACACCAGGTCAGGTTCCCTCATTTTGCTCTAAAGTATGTGCAGGTGCGTGAAGACACATATGCATTCACTGTATGTGCACATTGGATTCGAATTCCGGTTTCAGCTCATTTCAAAAGCTCCTGCGGCTCGTCTCTCCAGTGATTGGGGCTGTGTAACCGTTTCCACTCTGTAATTAGGTTTGTTTACATTTCGGGGGTAAGTGAGTTTTTCCCCTGGTCCCAAAGTTTAGAGCTTGAAAGCTAATACTGCCGAATACTGCCTGCCTTGAGCGTAGTGGGTGAATTTTCTTGATACGCCAGGGCTCAGTCTGTGAGTGATGTTGTCATACTCTTATGTATTATGTACTCTGTTGGATCTTGAAGCCTGGATCGGATCGGTTAAATTTTCAGCTGCCGATCCGATTCGATCCACATCACTGAAGAGGGTGCTTATTCCGCTTGTCATACTCTTATGTATTATGTGCTCTGATGGAGCTTACAAGTAGACAGCATGGAGGCCTGTCGAGTGACTCGTTTGAAGGCTTCCAGCGAAGGATCCGGTTGGAAATCCAACGACTCTCGATACATGTCACGTGATCGAGCCTAGAACAGTAATCAATATCAGTATAATATTAATCAATTGACACAAAACTCATTTGACAGCATTTGCCTAAAATGTTGGTGCTAAAGCGTTTATATGCTGATGAATTTGAAAAAAATTTGTTCACAGGTAGGGGTTCTACCGACGGTACCAACTGATGGCGCAACCAAACCTAGCTTAAAGCTTGAGCTCAAACCTATACATACTGTTGTGACCAAACTTTTCTGTCCAGTCTGCGCAGACTAGAAACATCTTTCATGGCGAGGAACAGTAGGACCCCCGCAATCGCTGTTAACCATGTGTTTATATGTGTCTGAACTAGAGATGAGGACGAGCCGGACTTTTCCGGCTCGGCTCGGCTCGGCTCGCGAGAAAATGAGGTTCGCTCGGCTCGGCTCGGCTCGAGAAGATTTTGAAAGTGGGTCGGCTCGGCTCGGCTCGGCTCGCCAAGCTTGAAATTCGCTTGGAAGGTATTAAAAAAGCTAAGGAAAATTTAAATTTAGGATGCAAAATTGAAAACTAAAAACAGTCTTCACTGATGGTCATTTTGTTTGAAGAAGTTCTGAAATATGGCAAGGAAATTTGATCGAATTCCGATTTTTGGTTTTTGTCGGCTCGGCTCGGCTCGGCACGGAGCGGAGTTTCAATTCTCCGGCTTGGCTCGGCTCGGCTCGCGAGAAATTGTTGCCGGCTCGGCTCGGCGCGGCTCGGCTCGCGAGAAATTGTTGCCGGCTCGGCTCGGCTCGGCTCGCGAGCCGAGCCGAGCCGAGCCGCCAGCCAAAATCCTCATCTCTAGTCTGAACTAAAATGGTATGACAAATTATCTGTAGCCTACGACAAATTTCTGGTATAAAATGTCTGTATCATACACTACAGATTATTATTACCTTGCAGTAGGCGACTTCGCCATGAATTGTGGCCTGGAGCGTCTGAACGTAGTTGAAGACGAGCGGAAAGGAGACGAGACAGGTCGTGATGGAAACGGTCGCGAAGACAACGGCGGTGAAGGCCAGAACCCGGTTGGACGGAGAAATGGACTCGGACATCTTCTCGTACTCGCCCATTCTGAATTAGGATTCGAAATGCCGAAATTCCACTTCAGGAAGCAACAAACAAGACGGTTTGGACTAGAGCCACTGTTCTGACAAAACCCGCAGAAAAGTGGCACTTAAATAGTCCAACGTGTTAGTCAAAAATCACTGACCACCTACAGTCGTTTGTTTTGCACCAATTGACTGTAATCGTTCAAATTTTCTCTTTCTGTAATTTTTTAGTTTTTGTTTCTCGGAAAAGTGGATGAATTTAAGAACCACTTAGATTTATTACTTTCTAATCATCCGAAAAAACATCGACTTTTGTAAAACTGTCACATTAAATAAGACTTAAAAGTGACATAATTACAGAAGTCAGTTGATGTTAGACTTAACTTCAGAAGGAACTAGTGCGGGAAATAGAAAACAGTAGAAAATAACTTCAATTTTTCAAATCTTCTCATTCAGTAATTTTCAGATTTGTTTTTTCTGAGAAAGTAGAACGTTAATTTCACAATCAGTTAGACTTTTCTGCTTTCTAATAACTATTAAATCCTGTAAAACTGTCAAAACAAATAAGACAAAAAATTGACATAATGTGCGTTAATTTCACAATCAGTTAGACTTTTCTACTTTCTAATAACTATTAAACCTTGTAAAACTGTCACAACAAATAAGACAAAAAATTGACATAATTACGCAGACAGGTGATGTTTAACTTAAACTTCAGGAAAGGAACTGGTGCAGGAAATAGGAAATAAACAGAAAATTTACAAAAAATTATGAAGTTCAGCTTTTTTTTAAGATTTAAGTAATGAATTTGTGTTCATCCACGGATAGAAATGTAATATACATTTATTTACTATACACTTTTAGTTTCAGTCAGTAGATGACAGACGTACCGATTTAGTGTACAAAGTTGGATGAATACAATTAGTTTAATTGAAATTATAATTAGTTAAACCTAAAATTTAAGTCTAAGTGAAAAATTTATAAAAATATATAAAATAAATTTTAAAAACATTAAAAAGAGGTGCCATTAGAAAAGAGATTTCTGGTGTGACTCCATTTTGAATTTACAATTCTGCTCTGTCGTACCAGAACAGAGCCCTAAATGTTTTTCAAAATTGCACTGAATACTAAAAATTGCGATTGCATTTTTAGTATTAGTAAAAAGCTAAGCTTGTAGTTGTTACCAATAAAGAAACTGTTTATTTTTATTTGAGTGACCGACGCTCCCAATTTTTTTCGCAGGGGGAGAAGTAATCATATTTGGTCTTCAAAAATCTTGACTTATCTCGTTCTGGGTCTCTTGCTCAATTTTCCCACCCCCAGCCCTAACTTTTGATTTTATTTGCCCAATAACTTTAAAATTTTGCACTGGAGGATGTGAATTCAAGGAACTAAAAATTATAAAATTTTAATATTTTTTCAAATATTTAAAATTTTAAGTTGATAAAGGGGGGACCAAGAAGATCACAAAAATTTTTATCCCCGAATAAGCTGAAAACTTGCACACAGGCGTTTTTTGTAGCGCTGAGCACGAATCCGAAATCCGTTTTTCGATACAGCTTTTTGGCAGATCAGGATAAGCTTATACCTTAAGCTTGCAACTTTAGCTTATATCAAAGCTAACAAACAGCTGTATAGAAAAATTGATTACGGAATCATGCTCAGCGCCCCTGCAAGCGTCTACTTGTAAGTTATTTGCAAATTCGAGAACAAAAGGTTTTTGACCCCCTTGATCTCCCCCCCCCCCTTACCAACTTAAAATTTAAAATTTTTGAATTATTAAAATTTTAAAATTTTAAGTTTTTTGAATTCATCAGCCTCCAGTATGCATCCATATAAAATTTTGAAGTTATTGGTCAAAAAATCAAAAGTTAGGGCTGGGGGGCATTAGATCCCTCGTTCCTATGTACGGTGTTTTTATCCTATATTTTATTTTATACAGTAATGCATTTGCAGCGCTTCAATTAAGTGGCGGTGGGCCAAGATAACCGAGGACACGTCAAGACGGAAGGCGTCAGGCACTCTGTACCCTTGAAACTGGGACCTAGGAAAGAGAAGAGAAGTGGGAATTTCTGCTTTTCAATCAGGGTTGAAACTGAAGAATTGGCCTAGCCGGGGATTGAACCGCACCCCTTCTGCTTCAGAAGTCAGACATGCTAACCACTACACCACAGGCTCATCAGTAGTAGGTTTATTAACCTTTCTTATGCCTGCTTCGTTTAGCTGGCTTTCAGCTGGTAAAGCTTGTAATCATAGGATAACGTGGGGGGAATGGGGGGAGGTGCAGACCACCCCCAGACGGACAAAAAACGGGTAGACCTCCTCAGCGAAAAGGAAAAAAGGGCAGACCCTCTCGTCTAGAAAGCAAAAAAGGGTAGACCCCTCAGCGATGTTCACTGAAAATTGGTAATTTTTTAGCAAATTTTAGCGATTTTTTTCAAAAAATTTCTTAAAAATCGCTAAAACTTGCCATTTTTTTACTAAATTTTGATCAAAAATTTTTGCTAATTTCAGGGCAGACTCCCTTAAAATTTTGAATTTTTCAGGGGTAGACCCCTCGCCGAGGTCGGGGTAGACCCCCCCTGAATCGGACCCCGTGTTAATGTATGCTTGTAATTAATGAAGGTTACAAGCTTGCTGCCAGTAGTAAATACTGAATGAACTGGCAAACATTGCATCTGACAAGACTATGTAGCAGTGGGAACTGGAGCAAATGCGAGAAACTACCTGGCAACTTCAATTTTTGGAGCCTTTTAAGAAAGGGCAGAGTCGATGTATGTTTTCTTTTTCATGAAAGACTTAAACAAGGGAACGTCAAGCTTGAGTGGCGTTAAATGACTTGAAAGAGTTAATTTTAACTTTACTCTAGTCTGATGTGCCCACTCTACCCTTTCTTGAAAAGCCTTTGAATAAGGCCGTTGAAGCTAAGATTAGGACTGCCAGAAACAAAAATCCAGTGCAGTATTAACCTGAAACAGTCGTGGCTGCTTTAGCTTAATTTTTTATAAATCGTTCAAAATTACCTAAGTGGTTGTAGTCGTCAGCTCTAACCATTTATTAATTTTAACAGCTTAATTAGTACTCCGTTTTAATTACTTTATGCAATCCTAAAGTTAAAACCATTAAATCCTATTTTATTTATATCATGAGTACAACATAATAGTATAACAACAGGCATGCTCGATGTGTTATAAGCGTGACACATCCTCTGCAAGCTAAACGGCTGCCTCATCCAGCAAATTGTACCACAGTGACCCCCCGTAAATTGGTACCCAGTCGAAACGGGGGTACGCTCACTTGCTCTATGCTTTTGTGTTAAAGCTCAAAAGCTCCAGCAGTACATGCCCGAATTTGGTGTCCGTTTTGAACCTTAGAACACACGCATTGCGTCCTCTTGATTCACTGGGGTTCAATTTGGGTTTGGGAAAGTCAGCCGTTTACGTGCAGAAGATGTGTGTCACGTTTATAATACATAGAATATGCCGGCTGTCATAGTTTACGTATTATACACTCTTGTTTATATCTATAGTAAATGATGCTATTGCAAACTGTCTTATTAATTAGCGGTGATCAGTAGTATAACCCCCCTTCACCCCCCAAAACTGGTATGTCTATGTGTTAAAGCAAATGATCAATAAAATATCCTTGTTGTAAGACATTAATTAATTCATAATTTCGATTGCTCGGCTTGTTGCGCGGGCATTTGAAATCAATATTTGTTGATTGATGCAACAGGCGTCTTAATATAAAAAACCAACCCTAGCTAATACTGATGTCACAATTCCGCGAATTTCTCTGCTGTCTAAGGAATGCTTGAGATTACGTAATAATAGCTTCCTATGCAGCCTTCTTTCTTCTTACGTAATGAAGCAATTATAACTCATTTCCTACTTAACTCAAAGCAAATTACATCACCAATTCCAGGAATTATCTTATAAAAACTGCATGATTACGCAATCATGCAACCAAAGCATAACATCAAATACCTTCCCCGCCGCAAATGATCAATAAAATATCTTTGTTGTAAGACATTAATTAATTTCGATTGCTCGGCTTGTTGCGCGGGCATTAAAAATCAATATTTGCTGATTGATGCAACAGGTGTCTTGATATAAAAAACTAACCCTAGCTAATAGTGACGTCACAATTCCGCCAGTTAGATTACTTAATAAAATCTTCCTATGCAGCCTTCTTTCTATGAAGCAATTATAAGTGATTTCCTGCTTAACTCAAAACAAATTGCATCACCAATTCCAGGAATTATAAAATCTGCATGATTACGCAATCAGCTTCGCTGATTGCGCAATCATGCAATGAAAGCATAACTTCAAACACCTTTCCCGCCGCGCCGCCCACCCTGTATCATTCATCAAAAAACCAAATATCGTTTCCGTCGTAAGTTCTGCTATGTTTTAACCCATTAACACTACCGGGCAAACTCATTTTGGAAACAGCTGGTTCTAAAACTTCCAGAAGAATCTATAAAAGCTAGGTTATCGGTGGCTTCTCCCATTGTCTGTCTTTGTCAACTGCCTTAAAAGGCGCTTCTTATTTATTTTCTCTTTTAAGTCTTCTTGCTTTGGATGCTGACGCCTATGAAAGGTAACTTTTTACTCTGTTTATATGTAAAGATTTCGAAAAATTATTTTGCTTAACTTGACTTTATATAAATTATTTAACCAGATCTTTCCGTTATAATCAAACTGTCCCTAAATCTACTGTGAAGTTAATATCGCAGTTAAGATAATTTTTACTGTATCTATACGTTTCCTCTTCCAACTAACTAGTACTTAGTAGTATATGCTTTTTCTTGAATTTAAATGGACTACAAATGTCAACAGTGCGATTCTACCTTCGCTTCAAAAACTGAATTCAATAGACACTGCTTACAATACCACACAGAATTTCAGAGCCACGATGCTGCCCATTGCTCCAGCAGTAGTCGGCTACGACAAAAGCGCGGATTCGGTAATTTAATATTAAAGCTATAATATTGTGTTCTACACTTGCGCTAACCACTATGCTTCTTTAACGTTTCTGATTTCTGTTCAGACATTTTCTGTTGTTTTCACATACTATATTTTTGGGTGTAGTTCACATACAGCTAACATTCACATACACATGATTTATTTTTCTATCATTCCATATATATGAAAGCACCGTATGAGATTTTGTACCGTATAATACGGTACGGCAATTTTCGTACAGTATTAAACGGTACGCACTGTATAATACGGTACAACTTTTTCTGCACCGGATTAAACGGACGTCCCGTATTATATTGTACGGTTAGCTTTTGTACCGTATTGACAAAGTACTGAATCTGATCTGCATAACTAAAGAGATATACTAAATATACTAGAATATTAAAACCAAAGCGCTGTTGCGGACGGTTGCATTTGGAGAAAACCCCAAGCTATAGATTTTAAAGCATCTTTTGCAAAGATTTTATGGAAATATCTACGTATCGTATGCTAAAATAATTTATAGAATTATAAATTATTCAATTGCCACAATCTGCATGACTAAAAATATAAAAACTTTAACTCTGAACATAAAAATAAAAAAGCTTGAACGTAGCCTTTGAAAGTCAACATTTTTACACAAAAATAACGAAAACACAAATAAACAAACAAATAAAATGTTAAGGTTTCAAAAAATTTCATAAGTGCTTAGATTTGAATGACAATCAAATATTTTCAAACGGTTTTGTCGGAAGCGAAATCTTGGGACGCTATTTTTGGGAAGAAAGCGATGAAGACGTGGGAAATAGTTCTAAGTTCAAGCATTTTCACTTTTTTTATGTTCAGAATATTTAATAGATATAATAGAATTAGAAGTGCAGAGTGGCATAGAAATAAGAAATGCAAGAGTAAAGTTTCTATATTTTTAGCCATGCAGATTGGTGCAATTGAATAATTTATTATTCTATGATTATTTTAGCACACGATAGATATGTATTTCCGAAAAGTTTTGCAAAAGATGCTCTAAAATCTATAGTTTGGGGCTTTCTCCAAATACAGCCGTCCGTAACAGCGCTTCGGTTGTAGTATGCACAGAAAAGTTAGTTTTTATTGCAAGAATACGGTTTTGTCGGAAGCGACATCTTGAGACGCTATTTTTGTAGCAAAACTGCAAAATTTGTACTGGGGTATTTTACTGGGGGGGGGGGGGGTGGATGGGGGGCGCCCCCTTTTTGGGTCCCCCCCCCCCACTCGACCTCTTCTCCCCACTTTTTGGGTTCGCCCCCCACTCGACCTCTTCCCCCCACTCGTCCCCCCCACTTTTTTGGGCTTCCCCCCACTCACCCTAAGGTGCCCAGAAATTGCCAAATTTTTAGGATTTTTGGTCAAAATTTTCAAAAGTTTCCTGTTGCGCCGGAAATTTTTGGTACAGAATTGTCTATTTTGGGACCAAAACGTAAATTTTGAGCACTTTTAAGCTTAGTTATAGCAGTATATGTAGAAAAAAAGGCTTTTTATGCTGTATTTTGGCATTTGTAGCTCATTTTATTGCCCCCCACTTTTGGACCTCCCCCCACTTATTTTTGCCTAAAAACCCCCAGTTGTATCATTTTGTTTTATTTAATATTATTTAATAGCAGTATTCAGTTCTTTGCCAATACTGTACAAAAACTAACCTTACAATATAACGATGGGACATACCGTTTAATAGGGTACGGAAGTTGTGGTACCTTATTATACGGTACAAAATCTTATACGGTACGTAACATATATATATATATATATATATATATATATCTATATATATAAATATATATATATATATATATATATATATCATACATGGGCAATGAAATTTGCTTTAGCCTGCACTGCCTTCGAACTCACTGCGAAGGGGGGGGGGTCAAAGTTTTGCGGAGGGGCAAAATTTATTTGCAGTCGCATCACAGTTTTCACATTCTACGTCACATTTAGTAAACCTGAGTTTATTTCAAGCCTTAAATTTCCCAGAGGAGAACTCAAAGCCATTCCTATCAAGGAGTACATTTACATTTCAGGCTTTCAGTTTCCAAAATGTCATTACTGTAAATGGAAGCTTCAGTTTGTCTTGACAGCTGATACAAAGGAAATGTTCGTTCTTAGTCCAAAGACCAACTTCTACTTAGATTGTTCTGTTATCTAGTTCAAGTTTGAATGAGCTGGAGCGCAAATAACTTTGCCTAAAACGCTGTAATGATGTGAGCTCTTAAAGAAAGCAATGCATTTATGGGCACTTCTCTATATTTTGGCATTTATAACTCAACTGGATTTTTGACTCAACCATTATCGCGTCAGCGCTATCGCTATCTTATCGCTGTCGTACAATCATCAAACTCCAGCACCGGAGTCAGGAATTGATGATCACTTCAATCCTATAAAAACAAGGAGGTTTTGATAAACCCTCCAAGAGCAGATTAATAACATTGGAATACATTGATTTGTGCTAGTTTCGTCGTCTGTTAGTACGGAGCAATTTCACTGATGGCCCTAGACAGCTACTATCTTGCACTTATGGCAGCGGGAAATAGTCCTATTACAAGCAGTCGTCACGTAGTTGATTTGAATGGATACTGCTTTCCTAATTCTTATTTATTTGTATTGTCCGAGCCAGATAATGATAACGGATATAAATACACTCACTTTATTCTTCCTTCAGAAGAAGAAGAAAAATAACTTTGTTGCTTTTATATGCTCCGAACGTCCCAAATACGGAACTGATGCAAAAACTATTTTGATATGTCGAATTTAATGGTAGCATTGCTGAAGGCCGCTACCAAGTAAACTGGCTTTTAGATCATACTGTTGATATGGTTCGGTTTCCACATGGTGAAGATACCTTCTTAAAATGCCAGTTTTGTTATCAAAAAACTGGTAATTCTGGCAATGCAAATCGACACAACCATCACCCGATACATCTACCAGACAGAAGACGCCCATAGGTAAAGAACTCCTTCTGTGGGTACTCCGGAAAACGTACAAACGTTGTCCACACTAAATACATAGCCAACAATGCGGACTTCGTAGTCAATCCGACCCTAGATATAAATGATATAAGCTTTTTAAACAATGGATCAATGGCTACTATAAGCTATAAGATTTCGTTTTACGTGATAATAAAGCTAATATAGCTATGGCAGCGTTTACTACTTGTTATGCCCGCTTAAAGCTTTATAGCTACCTAGAAAAACTGAAAGAAAAAGTACTTTATTTCGACACGGATTCTGTAATTTTCATCTCAAGTGAGGATAAATCTCAGGATTACCTGGGTGATATGAAGGTTGAAATTATTAAAACGTACGGATCAGAGGTGCGCTGTTTCGAGTACTGGACCTTGGTCCTAAAAACTATGGTCTCTCTGTACTACTTCCAAACGGAGAAGTCAAGGGAAGGATGGAAGGTCAATGGAGTACCGTTGAACGTCCGAAATTCTAAGAAGTTTAAACCTGAAACAATGAAGAAAATTTTGTTTTCCAGCGATACCGTTACTACAGAACATATACTGATATGCCGGGACAAGAAAACGGCGTCGGTATATTCTGCTTCCATGAAAAAGTTTACAGACTGGTCTACGATAAGCGCCGCCTACCACCTAACTTTTATTCTCTACCTTATGGATATTAAGCTAACAACCTCTGGTGCCTTTTATGTAGTCAATGATAGACTGTATTCATAGTAGATTTGTGACTTTCTTGCTGTGAATTAGCGGTCAAATTTTTCTGTTTCTTATTTGTTGAGCCAATGTGTATACTTGTGTAGTTATTTAAAAAAAGATTAAAATTAATAGTAAGGAACGCTAAGTATATTCATAAGATAAAATAATTTCGCAGCAAATCAATCAAAAGGTGCTAATATTCAACTGTAAATTTATGAATTCAGCTTCAACTTAAATGAAGAGTAAACTATTCTTATGTAGCTCAATAGTAACAAACTGCATTGCACTTATATGCTGTGCAGCCTTGTTTTTTATAACAAGAGTACATAATGATAAGAGTGCAATGCAATTCTATGCAATGAAGGCAAAAACTATGCTATGGGCGCTACTTACCCCCCCCACAAATGGACCCCCTCTCACACCGCCCCTATATGGGTACGTGGTCCAAACGGGGGTCGCTCACTGCTACGTATTTAGATGTTCAACTCTGTATTGTCGATAATCACGAAATAATGTTTCCAGAATTGGTCCAATGCATATACCAAGGGTGGATTTATTAAAACTGTATGAAGTGTAAGATGAATGCTCAACATTTCGCTTACTTATGTGTATGTGCCTCTGGCTTAAATGATTACAGAGTTGCCTAAATGTCGTCTATAAAAGCGGAAAGGAAACTGGTCACTAGTCAGTTTTTCTGATTTCGTTTAAATGAGTAGTTGTCCATTGCAATGCCTTTCAAGTGTACTCAATGCGAAGAATCCTTCTCTATCATTGCTGATAGGCGGCGGCATATTCGCAAGGTTCATGCTAATCGCCAAGCTAGAACCTGTTGTGGTCAGACATTTAAAACTCTTCGATCCTTGAGAAAGCACAAGGCGGAAGTGCATTCTCAACTCCTGAATAAGAATTCTGCCAACCAATCCACGGTGGATGATATATTGCCGTTGACTAGTTGCGTCCGTATTAATATTTCTGATGGATCATTGCTTGCATATTTATTATGGATGGCATCCGCTTAGCAGCTTCTATATGTCCCCAGTTACCATCAGTGAAGTGGTGTACCGTTCAGCTGAGCAATATTACTAGGCTGAGAAGGCGCGACATTTCTTAGATTGGAAGACTCATTGGAACATTTTAAATATTCCGCTGCCAAACAGCTGGGTTCCGAACAGCTGGCTTCCGCTGCCAAACAGCAATTGAAAATTATAAAGAACACATATGGACAAATGTTGCCTGCAATGTGATGGAATTTATTACGAAGGAAAAGCTGCGATAACATCCAGATATAGAAACTCTTTTGGTCAACACAGGTGATGATATCTTGGCTGAGGCAGGCAAGTCCGATGATTTCTGGGCAATCGGCATGGATATAAGCGATCCTAACTTGAGAGAAGCAACCGCCTGGCTTGGAAAGAGTAAACTGGGAAACTTATGAAACTAAGGTCAGAAATTCTAAATGAATTAATGTAAACTGATGATCTTTAATGACTGATTACATAGTGTGTGCAAATAATTGCTATATTAATAAAAAAAAGAAGTTTGTTGTTGTGTTTGTTTATTCTCTAAGCTTTTGAGATGTGTAAGTGCGATGGCGCAAAACGTTATTGCAACCCGAAATTCCAACATCCATTCACATGTATAGTAGCCGCTCCAACTAAGGCTGGGAAAACAACCTTCGTGTCAAGGCTAATTCATTTCTCAGATCAGATGGTGATTCTAAGTACACAGCGCATTCTCTGGTGCTACCGTGAGTAAGAAGCATATGATGAGTTAAGTGCTGATGAATTTCACCAGGGAATTCCAGAACTGGAAAAGTTGAAAACAGGCCGGCATACTCTGGTAGTTATAGATGATTTAATGTCGGAAGTCCAGAAAGATTCTAGAGTTATTGAGTTGTTTACCCGTGGATGTCATCATTGGTCATGTAGCGTGATACACATAACGCAAGACATACTTTTTCGATAAGCGACGTACAAGCCGAATCAACGCACAATATATAGTGTTGATGAAGAACCCAGCGGATAAACTCACTCGCTGAATCTGGCAAAGCAGATGTTTCCCGACAAAGTAGATGGATTCATGCAAGCGTATAACCACGCCACACAAAAACCTCACGGGTACTGGATCATTGACTTGGATCAAAACATACCAGATGAGTTTCGACTGAGATCAACAATATTTCCAGACGAGCCAAATGGTGTCTGCAAATTGAAGTAAAAACATAAGAAGCATTCGAAAGGTATATAACTCACTGTATTTTGCATTAAACAGTTAGCAATGGCTAAATGCTTTGAAAGCATATTGTCGACTACCTCAAACCTCAAAGCTCATGCAACGCTAGGCAACGGCGAGGTATTATTGAAAATGGAAATTCGGAATTAATAAAAACTATTTGTGATTGAGTAGAAAATGTGTTGTCTGGTAATGTTCTACTTCCTGAAAAGGATTTACGGAGGCTGAAGCGGCACAAGAAACTATTGCGTCACCTTGGTAATAAGCAGAAAACCGTGCAGTCAAAGAAGCGATTAATTGTACAACAAGGAGGTTTCCTTCCTACATTACTTGCTCCTTTACCAGGAATTGTTGATCGGCTAGTTACGATCTTGTTATGAAAAGATAATGGAGTATTCTATTCTTGTACGACCAGAGTACTTTGAGCGACATCTAAAAGAAAGTGAAGCAAATGTGGAGCGTTTGTCAAGAAAGCGAAAATATCCATCTGACGTTAAGCTGGCCCTATATAGACAAAAGGATTATAGGCGGCGCCTCCTTAGAGACAAGGGTCAAGAGATTCCTGTTAAACAAAGTCAAGTTGATGAATCGGTGAAACAAGGCCCTCCAAAAATTGATCCTATTGTTGCTACTTTACCAAGGAATCTGCGAAATGTAGGAGATAAATTTATTGAGCATCTGAGGAGCATTCCGGATTTAAAGATCAATGAAAAGGGAGAAATATCGTATAAAGGGACCGTGGCACATGGATCGCGAATACTAGACCTTGTTCACGACTTTGTCCAGCACAGACCCAAGAAAAGCCCTGCTACAGGAAACTGATGGTCTGCGTGATAGCAACGTTCCTCGAGAATTTATGACCAACCCAAGTAGGTAGAACTATATCAGTAATCATACACAAAAACAAGCTCAAGGAGGAAGGAGGAACTGGTTTAGCTCTGCGGAAACTGAAATGGAAGACGCTTTAGCGTACTACTACTATACCCCCTCCAGTCCCGTAGCATATTCTGGTCCTCGGAAGCTGTACAACTATGTCAAGGCTTCAGGATCTGCTACAGGATTGACATTGTCTGCAGTTCAAGATTGGCTCAAGAAACAATATACTTACACTTTACATAAGCCTATCCGCCGTAAGTATACCAGAAGGAGATATTTTGTCACCGGTGTCGATATGCTATGACAAATTGATTTAGCAGACATGTCTAGAGTGGTAAATGTGAACGATGGATACAAGTTTCTGCTAACATGTATAGATGTGTTTTCAAAATATGCTTGGGCAGTTCCTGTAATGTCTAAGTCTGCAAGTGAAGTTACATCAGCATTTGAGTAGATACTTAAGTAGTCACGGGTGCCTGTCAAGTTACAATCAGATAGAGACAAAGAATTTTTAAATCAGCAATTTCAGAAACTTCTTATCAACAAGGGTATACACTTTTATACGTGCGACAATCCCGACATCAAGTGTAGCCTTGCAGAACGATTCAATAGGACTTTGAAGACCAAGCTGTGGAAGTATTTCACTAAAACTAGAAGTTATCGATACATTGATGATTACAATTTGTTGATGCGTACAACAACACTAAACATACGAGTATTGGAATGACTCCAGCAGAAGCTTCCGACCCAACGAATCACAAAGGGTTTACCAAAAGCTGTATGGGCGTCAGCGGCACCCTATTACGAGAGCAAACTTGCAGGTTGGAGACATTGTTCGGGTCAGTAAAGCAAAGGGCACTTTTGCTAAAGGTTACCTTCCGAATTGGTCTGAAGAGCTGTTCAGAATTGTAAGAGTAACAACTAACAACTATCCTCCAACGTATCAGCTTGTAGACCTACAGAACGAACCAGTGCAAGAAGGCTTCTATGAGCCTGAACTACAGGTCTTCGCCGAGCCCGACAGTTATTGGATTGAAAAAATCATAAAAAGGCGTCGGCGCCGGGGAAAACTTGAGTATCTGGTGAAGTGGTCTGGATATATTGAAAAGTTTAACAGCTGGATTAGCGATGGCGTCGGATTTCTACCTGCAACTGCCAGCAAAGTAATGCTAGTAATACATAGTAATACTCTGGCTCATTATAAAGTGAGACTACCTCATCAAATAGATCTAGAAGGTGAATGGGAAGTGGCCCTAGTCGAAATGATGCATCCTGTAACATGGGGAAAGTTTATTGAAAAAGACACCAAAATTTCTATTACTTTCCCTAACCACCGTCCCGTAGTCAAACAATTACCAAAAAGACACTACGAGACTGTCGAGTCCCAGTAGCTGTCTACAACCCTACAACCAGGACCGTTCAGTGGAGCCATCGTAACTGTAGAGCCTTGCACAATTTTATTATTTTCACCGGCGGTAAGTTTCCTGTGTCTTGGAGCCAGAAATGACGACGGAAGGGAAATTGGTCAGAAATAGGGAAATCTTTTAAATACCAGTGTTCGGGTGCAGACCACCCGCAATGTTGTAGTTTCTCATCAAATCGTATCGAAAATTAATTTGGAGGACCTTTACAACCATCTTAAATATAACTTTTCAGATATTTGAATGGAGTTGGAACTATACAGTGGTATAGTGTGGAAAATGAAAGGCGGTACAATAAGAATGTTTCATAATGGCAAGAGTACATAATAACTAAGAGTGTGACAAGCGTCACGCTCTTAGTTATCAAGCGAAAAACATCATCTGCACAATAACGGCTGACCCCCCCACAACTGAGTATGTGCACTTCAAATATTTTTGCCCGCCATGCCTACGTTTTAAAGCTCGCTACAGACGCACATTGAACCAACTGACTAGTTGTGTTTTTGAGCTTTAGAACGTAGGCATAGCGGGCAAAAATATTTGAAGTGCACAAACTCAGTTGTGGGGGGGGTCAGCCGTTATTGTGTAGATGATGTTTTTCGCTTGATAACTAAGAGCGTGGCGCTTGTCACACTTTTAGTTATTATGTACTCTTGATAATGGTAAATTTTTTATTGTTGGTTTGCGTAGTGTATCTGATGCGTTTAGTCTTGTAAGTGATGTGTGCTGTGGATTTTTGAAATAAAGAAAAATAAATAAGAGAAGAAAAAACAACGACAGCGGTGACACAGAACCTTTCCGTGGTGCTGTCGTTAAAGCACACAAAGTGCTGAACAAGTTGTACTCTGTCAGTATGAAACCTGATTCTCTGATGTTTCAGCTCTAACGTAGTTTTATATACGTTAGCCAACAGTATGCTAAGGGTATAGAAATGCCATTGAGTTATTCATGCTTCGTACCAGATGCCGAACTGCTCCATTACTAGGATGGGGGTGATGAGTAACTCAATGCATTTCTGATGCATCGTTTGCAGTAGTTCTGTTTTTAAAAATTAAACTTCTACCCTATAAACAGGCCAAGTGTACGCTGAAAAATCAGCATTTTGTTTACGTCATTAATACGTCTATAAATCATAAATAGTATTCGGGCAGCGCGACGTGAAAGGTGTTTGAAGTTATGCTTTCGCTGCATGATTGCGCAATCAGCGGAGCAGATTGCATAATCATGCAGTTTTTATTCCGCTGGAGCGGAATATATTCCCCGGTTTTGCTGTATGTAATGCATGTATGCTGTTTTAATTCTCTAATGCCTCCTCTATCTTTAACACATGGGCTAGTATTTGTAGTTTTTAGAGTCAACCGTAAACAATAACATTAGCGGTGTCAGCTTTTGCAAAAATTGTATCGAAATCTGTTCCTCAAGTTTCACTGACTTTTATGGTATAAATCTTCAGAAATTAAGCAATACGCCCTGGCGTTATTTGTAAATCAAGTACTCCGCAGTAGTTTATCGATTAGTAAAAGTTCACAGACAAAATTAAGTAATAACTGATTGAATCGCATAAATGACTTTGAGATTAGCAGACGAGTAATACTGACACACTCGCAAATAAAGATTAGTTATCTTGGAATTCAGCTTTGTGAAAACCTGGTATTACGAACGACCTGAAAAACCGTTAACACAGCAGTTGAAACGGTGCAGTGGTTAAGACGTTAGGCTGGCATCGCAATAACCCGAGTTCGATTCACAGTTTGAAAATATTTTTAACTTTACAAAGAAGATTAGATATGAGACAGAAGATATACATGTATTCCTCTTTAGTTCAGGTATTGGTTTATATGACTTAAAGAAGATCTTCAACTTTACTGTTTATAGAACGTGGACTGTGAAGAGTTTACAAAGCCTTAGCAACACCATAACTAGGACGTTTCGAAAAGAATAGTGTAGGATAGTTTTTCTTGTCGGCTAGTTTAAATACCCATAGTCTAAGAAGTCTGTCTCAAAATCAACGTTTTCTTGGGAATAGATGGCGGACTTAGTAGATTGCAAAATCTGTATTCGGAAATCTTTCGTTAATGATTTTTCGATAGCTCGACAGCGGAATAATTCCCCTTTTGGGGGCGATCTTGTTATAATTCCTGGAATTGATGCAGCAATGTTTTGAGTTTTGAGGAAATAACTTATCATTGCTTCATAGAAAGAAGGCTGCATAGGAAGATATTATTACGTAATCTAACTGAGAAATTCGCGGAATTGTGACGTCACTATTAGCTAGGCTTAGTTTTTTATATCAAGACACCTGTTGCATCAATCAGCAAATATTGATTTTTGATGCCCACGCAACAAGCCGAGCAATCGAAATTAGGAATTAATTAATGTCTTACAACAAGGATATTTTATTGATCATTTACTTTAACACATAAACATGCAAGTTTTTGGGGGTGAAAGGGGGGGCTATATTACTGTGATCAATTTTCGAAGATGACGTTAAATCGTCTGGGGGAACATGCATTACAAAATTAACAGAATGAAATAAATTAAAACAGAATTTAAAAATTATATAAGAATTATAAAAGTCATACTTAGAAATCGTTAATGCTCTCTTTAGTTATGTGCCTGCAACAAGTATGCACTAGTAGGAGTACTTCTACAATTGCAGAAATGACTCATACGTATTGCACTGTAAAATTGAACAAGAGGAACCCTAAAAGGGGCATGGTTCTGCATCTGAGCGTTACGAATGAATGTAATATATTCTATAATAATAAAAACTGATAAAGCTGCTAGAAACCAGCGTTTTGGTTGTTTATAAGTAGTCCTTTTGTAAAAATCTAATCTCAAATTATTTTAGTGCTTATCAGTTTAGCACGATGAACTTGCTAACAATTTTCAAGTCAAAAAATATGAATAGGCTTCAATTGGCCTGTACCCACAGCGGTATTTGAGTATTAAGTAGTATCATTCTTTCCAGTTGACCAATATAGGCTGAAACCAAGCAGCGTTTCAGATTTATTTGTGAAAGTTGGCAGTGCAAGTTAAAAAGAGTTTATATAAGGTACAGTTTGGTGGACGTCGGCCACAAACAATCATTCCTACTCATTCATTACTAGGAGTTAATAAATAAATTCTTTATAAGTAAAACATAGCTGAACATTTTTGTTTTTCGTTCATATGGCTAGTTTCCCAGAATACTACCAGCAATTTATGAAGCACGGCACGAACAATTTTTGGGAATTTTTTTGACCTGACAAAAGCTTTCTGTCACAGGGATCTTGTAGCTAGGTTTAGTTTCAATCAAATAACTTTTCGTTGTAAAAGTTGGCTCGTTGTATCCGGAAGCGGAATTGACTAATTTTGCAAAAACGTTTATGACGTTTCCTATTTTTCCAGAAGCCAAGTCAAACTTACAGCATTTATCAGACGCAGCAATCAGCGAGCCAGCTACTTGTGAACTGTTCTCGAAATCTACTGATCTCATTTGCATAAATGCTGGAATCTTTAAAATCGTTTTCATCTGCGAAATTTGCGGAGGGGGCAATGAAAGCATCCAGAAATTATGGCGTAAGGGGGCAGTATTGGGAGAAAACAAATAAATATGGAGACAGTCAGACGCTTAATACATACCACCACAAAAAATTCGGTAATCTTTGATTATTACAAAAATTAGTTCTTGTTAAAACCTATAAATTTACAATTATTAGCAGGCCCCCTTCGGTTACAAAAACGAGCTGAGCACTATACTAGACCAACGTTAAACATATGCGATGTTTGAATTGAGAAGCCGTTTATAGTGCAATTCCTATCTATTTTCCGTGTAAATAGTTCTGCCTCCAGGCAGAACAAAAATTTTAAATTCAAGTCGCTTCTACACAGTCTTTACGACTGTCCAAACTTGATCCCACTAAATTCTTGACCAGTAGGGTATCTTTCTTTTAACTTCTACATTATCTCTTCACTAACTTTTTTAAGATTGAATCTAAATCTTGAATTTGAATCTTAAAATAGTGTTTGCAGTTATCCAGCGTAATTACCGCATTTTGAACTTCTGCTACAATTCAATGGAATAAAAGTGTTGGTTAGCATTTGGATCAACAAATATGCCATAAGCCCAAACCAAAAAATTTCGTTTACTTCTAATCTAACAGCTTTAGCTTTAACCGAGATTATACTTTACATAGTTCCAAGCATCGGATGCTTTGTTCTTCGCAGCATCAGCACCGGATTTCATGCCATTCATGATTTTTGCGAGGTTGTCACCCGAAAGCTCCAATCCACCGTCTAATTTCACATCACCATTTTGTGGCAAACCGTTGGAACCCATCATCATAGTAACCAAAAGTATCATACAAACTACCGACATCAGGGAACTCTTGCAGCGCATGTTTACCGTATACCTCGTGGATACCGCTGAAAAGAAGTGACAGTCGAATGTACTAGCAATTTACCGGATAAAACTGTTGCAGGCGAAGCTTAACCTCAGTTTTTATGCTCTCAACACAGCTTGAAGCAATATTAAGTGGTGATTTATAAAATGTTCATGCTTTAGGTTCATTTCATGAGCTTTCAAAATGTTACTCCGTATAATCCTTAGGTGTGAATTGATTTGGTTTTAATATAGACTTCTGCATGTCGGCAGATTTTATCAGTCAGCTCATGTCAACCACAGTTTTATCGATACTTAAAATGGGTGCTTTGCTTTAGTTTCAGTGCTTAGTAGCAAGGTTCGCCTCACTGATAGCATTACAGCGTGTATGCTCGCCGAATCGGTATCTTAGTCTGAAGACATACGATATTTAATTTTGTAATTAATGTGGTTAGCGCAAATATAAAATAATTCAGTAACAATTTCCCAATCTCTCCTTCATTAATTAGAGTGCATAACAAATACGCAGATTGAAATAAAAACCGACTGTACAAAAGGTAAAGTTTTTCACTCCATTCCTTGAAAATCTTTTCAATTCCAATACTTTCAGAGCTACATTTTTAATTGGATAATTTATTAATTGGCTGCTTTAGCATAAACTTATTAGAAGGCAGAAATACGAAGCTTATGCCTGCAAACATGTGACAACCCAGTGAGCTGCTGCAGAAACCAATATTTGAAAATTGCACTGAAAGAGCAGTGAGAGACAGACACCTGTAGAAAGACATGACAGAAGGAAGCAACAACCTATCCAGTATAAACTAAATAAACTAATGCGTCTTGTAATCTAACAAAGCCTGTGGTGTGCACAGATTTACATGGGACTTAGGTATATGTAATGGAATTAGTAAAATTTGATGTGAAAATCAACCCAAAATGGCCAAAATTAGTTAGTCAGTGGAAAGGAACTTTTATGTCATGGATTTACAAAGAAGATCAATGGTTATTAATGTGGAATGTAGTTATTGAGTAACGTCCAAGCAATAATTGTATTAATTGTCTAATGTTTGCCAAAGCCAGAGTTGTCCAGTACTGAAAATCAAGTACAAATTTATAAATTAGGTTCAAGGTTTGCTTTTAATTAAGGAAGAAGTACTAGTTTTAATCATTAAATTGGGTTTAATTAAGTTTAATTAACATATAATCTGTCAATAATATGGATGTAGAAACTATAAAATAAGGTTAATTCGGTCACCAATCTTCCCAATGATTAGAGTTATCACTCCACACGACATTGCGTCATCGCATTTTGGATTATTCTTAAGTATTCTAGTGAGTTGTTACTCCCCACGAAGATAAAAAGTGATATTCCAGTTAATCGGTTGCATTTTAATGAGTCGTCACTCGTAGTCCAATTCAAATAGAATCCCATTTATCATCTAGTACGTCTATCAATGGTCAAGATGTATATTATCAGGAAGCCAATGACCAAAATAGGAAGTTTTTAGGCTAAAACAAGCAGTCGCCTAACCGCTTGAAAAGTAAACAAAGTTGCATTAAAAATGACAAATATTGGAAGATCGTCCAATTTTAGGCATTAAATAACTAAGTACGTAGTTAGATAGGGTTAATTAGTGATAATTAGTGTTAATTAGGTGATAATTAGTTAATTTTAGTAATTTTGGTCGGTAACATGACTTGGGCTCATATGAAAGAGAATTTCATGCTGATTCCAAAAATCCAAACCCGACGTTTTAACTCCCAAAATTAAGAAAGTTATATGTCAAAATGTTTTTATAAGATTGCTTCTTCTTTCGTCATCTTACCACTCCAAAAAGGAATGTTCTAAAATTGGTTTTCTTTTGGTTTGACTTAAGTCAAACCTTTTCTCATTTTTTTATTGTCTGGGAGATTGTCTATCTCCCAGACTACACACCGGTCAGGTGTTGTTCTTCTTCCTTTCTATTCTGCTAGGCCTCTTTCTTCCAGGGCCTAGCAGTTGTCCTCACTTGAACTTTTGGCCGAGGACAAGGCCAGTAAAGAGGAAAACAGAAATTGTAGTACACTTTTGCCTAAGTCATAGTTAGAGGGGGCCGTTGGCCTCCTCCGACAATAAAATAACAATAAAAAGTAGCTAGACTAGTATAGTTAAGCACGCAGTATAATATAAATTAATTATCAATACCTAGAAAATTACGTAGCTTGTGGAATATCATGTCAAAGTTGGTTAAATTTGTAATTCTACCCTTTGGTTACATTTATGTGTTAAAGAGAATTTTGCAAAGTTTCGCCGAGTTTCAGCACCCAAAATTTACCAAAAATGGGTCAGTTGGGGGGGGGTAATATTTTCCAAATCTCATTAATTTCCACTCCAAGTGACCAGCTGGCTCAACCCGCCGCTGCGCACCCTCTGCAAAAGGTGGCAAGCTTCTAGAAAGTTCTAGAACTTTCTAGAAGCTTTGCCTTAAAATCAAAACGGCAATCCGCTCCAACTTTCGCTAATGACCTGTCACCGAGCTGTCAGCAAAACTGTCAGCTCGGTCCTAAAATTTTTGTTTCACTCAGTGTTCGTTGAGTTGCAGCCAAAGTAGGTTGCTTTCCCCCTCCCTTGTAGTGCGTCTCCAGTGCCATTGTTACGGCGTAGGGAATTCAAACGCACTTTCCCCGGTTAGGACACTTACGGACTTTTCTTTGACCCACACTGGTCAGAGAAAAGAAATTGAGTTTTTTAATACGAACGCTACATTTTAGGGGCCAAATGGGTGTGCTGTGCCCGGCCAATTTCCGACAATATCCAGGGATTTTGGCGAATTTTTTCCTTTATTGTGGAGGCCTTCGGACTAATTTTTCTTATGTAGTTCGTGGGCCTTCGGGCCAATTTTTTATATTTTATGAGGCCACTGTAAGCCATTTTTATATGCATCTTTTGGGACATTGAGCCCCGATTTTTTGTCAGTATCTTGGGCCCGAAGGTCGGATTTTAGTTCCATAGCATGCGTGGGCTTTAGAGCCACTTTTGTTTTATTTTATTTTTATTTATTATTATTATTTTATTATTTAAAATAAAAGGGGCAGCTCATGTAAACCCCTCCTGTTCGATGGAGGTCTTGAGAATTGCCCCAGGTTTCCTTTTTTTTAGTTTTAAAGCCGACACTCTCTTACTATCGAGGTTTGTTGACCTCCACCTCTCTTTTATTTTCATTCATTCTTATTATTTTTATTTGTACTTTTCGGTCAAGCCAGGACCAGTCTTTTTATTGTTTTGTAATGATTGCTTGGCAATCATTACTCATGCGGCTTTGTTCCAAAGTTCTCCAAAATTGCCAAAGTTCTGCGCTATAAGTCTAGTTTTAGAATCTCAAAACTAGCATCAAAACCTCTATAAGATTTCTTTAAATTAGCAGTCAATATTACTAATATATGTTTAAAATAGTAGCTAAGAAGTTAGAATAGTAAGTGTATTTAGAATTAGGTTTTGTTTGAATTGTTCTTATAACCATGTTTGTAGTTAGGATTAGTTAGGCAGTAATTAGCTAACAAATCGACCGTTTGAGTGTGTTTTTGTGGGTGTGAATGTAAAAATGACGTTTCATGTGGAATTGTATAGGTGGTGTGACTCGCAGAAACTCCTTCTGTTCGACGAAGGTTGCGGGCACCGCCGGAGTGAACAAGACTCAGATCATAAACAGGAATGAGGTTTATCTGTAATTTGTATGAATGATTGTCCCCAAGTTGATATGCGTGTATTCTAGTCTCGATGTTGTGCAAGCGAAGTATAAATGTTTAATTATTCAATGGTCCAAATGTCGTATAAATGTTGTACGAATATTGTTTAGCTAGTAAATAGGATTATATAATTCAGTGTTAGTTCGCCCAAGATATGTGTAAATGCTGCGGTTTATGTGATGTAAGTTTTGATAATAATTGAGCAAGTGACCGCCCAAATGTGTAACGATTGCCTATATACATGGTTTGTATGAAACACGAACCCATAGGGACTACAAAATACAATAATGAAAAGTATCGGAGAAGTTCGAAAACTCGCGACCCCTCTTAATTCGCGGTGGAATATAGATGCGAGTCCAGTCGAACAGGCAAATCTGAGGCTAACGTTTTTGTTAATCATAGACATTTCTGAGTTTAATTTTTGTTCTGCTAAATTCCTGAAATTGTGGTTTCACTAAATCGGACATACCTGAGACTAATAGTTTTAGTCCGAGACATTCTGAGACTACCAATTTCACACACCAATTTCTATTGTGAGATACAGTCGTGTGAGACGGGTGAGCGGTGCGCGACAACCGAGACTCGAGTATTTGGACCACATCCTTACTAAAAAGTGTAAATTCAACTAGTAGTAATTACGACAAATGTTGCATTTGAGAATTCTGAATCAAATAGTTAGGACTAAGTTTAAACCAATCAATATCAACTAAGAAATTAGCGGGCCAACCGTAGCTAGCTTTGTTCTTGTCAGTTCGCAGGGTTTATTTCATTAAAGATGAAATGGGTTAGATTAAATAATAATTGTTCATATAATTCATTCTTTTCCTCGTTTTCAACTCCACGAAGAAGTGGAATTGCTATGTCTGCCCCTTCCGTCTGTTCCTAGTGAATTCTGCCTCCAAGAAAACGCAACATGAAATTTCCAGTCAATAGCGGGTTACTTATGGAACAATGGCAATGGCCCATGTTTTGCTCCGCCAGTTTTTAAAGCTGTTTCGAAGGATCTCAATAAAAACTTGCCGGAAGTAAGAGTTTAACCCCAAATACAAGAAAATGTTAGCAGTAGAGTTGCCGCTGTACAATAGAAGAAATAGCGACGAAGTACTTGTCCATTACTAGTTATGCCAATAAAGTTTATGGTCCCAAACAAACTGGGCACAATCACCAAAATTAGGGACGTGAATACGACTCCTGTTAACGATCTGTTCATCCGCATTTGTCTTTTCATAAAGTTATCATCTGAGGAAACTGACAAGGTCGCTAAGGTTGTCCTCGCTGAAACAACGACAACAATATTGCACACAACTGACAGTAAGCCTACAATAACTCTAAATACAACACAGAATATTCCATAAAACGTATGCGTCGCTGCGTTGAAAGAGCACTGCATTGCAACGGTGACCGAGCCTAGCTCCCAAAAACAAATGACGTAAGCTGGTGTAAGACAAAGCACCAAGGTCACCAGTGCTGCGGCCATAAAATAATTTACGTGATCTGAAGTCCAATTAGTACGATACCAGGGTGCAAATTCAACTGCCAAAACTCTTTCGATGCAGATCAACAGTGTGCCAATGGCAGGCCAAAAATAGCTCAAACCAAATAGATGAAACCAGGGCGTTATTAAGCAATACCGTGTGCGAATTTGAATGTAATATTGGTGACGAAATAACATAATTACTCTTGCAAGACCAGAAATGGCTAAAGCAAGGCCGAGCAAGGTATCGCCAATAGCAAGAAACCCCATAAGTCGAAACTTTTTCGATTTCGCGACCACGTACACGATCAGCAGGTTCGAAATTATTGCGGCAATCCCAAAGATAACATAACTGGACATTTGTCGAATCAATTCTACTTTTGGATCGAATTCCGTTATATTGCTGGCAGCTATAGCCATTGACGTCTGCAAATAATCAGCAAAAACTTAAGGGTTAATATTTATGTTTTCTTGAAATGAGAACTTCAGTGGTTTGTAAAAATGTAAAAAATTGTTTTATAAAATACAAATAAAACGTCTTAGCGTAACTCCAAATCTAGTTAAATGAGCGAGCACACACAAGTTTATATGAAACCATGTAATCTGTTCAAAATTGGGCCTCCCCTAAACTTTCTGGATGAGGGGTCCCGAGCAGACATGTGCAGGAGGGGAAGTTCTGGGGGGGGGGTGAAGGGCGGCCGAAGGCCGCCGAAAAACCGGATTTTTCCGGTTTTTTACTGGAAAAATCCGGATTCTGGGGGGGTGAGGGACCCCTCTGGGGGGGGGGGGGTGAGCTCAGGTCTGGGGGGGTGAAAACCCCCCCAAACCCCCCCCAAGCACACGTATGGTCCCGAGTCAACGAACCGAACATGCCTAGCGTTTTAGGACGCGATCCTGAAAATGTTCAGACTCTTGGTTACGAATTAAAGAATATTATGCTTGCTGTACTGTTAAACAGCAGGTTACCTTATTGAGGCAAAGCAAACTGAGCGTTTTATTGCAATACTTGTTTGTTGTTTTTAAGTTTATATTAGTGTTGGGATTGGCCGAAATTTTCCCTGGTGGGCTTGGCTTGGCCGGAGTTTGACATTGGCCAGCCAATTGGCCGTTGACCAATGGCCGGCCAAGCCAACTGGCTGAAAGTTTCTCGGCCAACTGCCAATGGCTCGGCCATGCCGGCCAACGCATAACTCTAGTTTATATGTGGTAGCAAAACTGCACATGATTGCAAATGTGCACATTTGCCAGTCATTCTGGACATACTGCTTTCTCTAGCCGAAGACTGGACAAACCGTTCTAGATGCATGTGACGTTTTGCCAATCTTAACTGGCAAAACTGGGCGACTCTGTCAGTTTTGCCAACTTAACGTTGTAAAGCGAGGAATGTCTAAAACAACGATGCTTGATGAAACCTTCCCTATATTGCACAAAAATAGGGGTAACGGCGAAAATCTTCAGTAGTTTAATTAAATTTGGTCACCGTTCTTTTAAAATCAATTGGTCAGTTTCTTCATCGTCTGGCTTTACTTTATTTTTTCAAATTTCATAGTCACGTATTCAGTTTCAAACATTTAATTTGATTCAATCTTTATTATTGTTTGTGAGTAGTAGTAAATCTGGGGTTTCTCGCACCTCAGCCATTTCTGGCACCTCAGCCCTAAATCTCCTATGTCTAGCGTGTGAAATTTTATCCCAAAATCCCTAGATTCGTAAAATCTCACGTACCTAAGCAGCAAAAGTAGGTGCAGCCTGAAAGAATATCTATTTAAAAACCTTTAACTTAACTGCAGTGTAAAAACATTTAACTTAACTGCAGTAAAGGACGTCACTGCTCTCATAGCGTCACATTGGCCTAGGTAATAGGTGAAAGCAGTTGCTTCTTTGTTCCTTTCTAATTATCGAGTTTGCTATTAAGTGCAGTAGTGTGCTAGCCTGGATTTTACTTTGACCTACGAGTAGCTTCCATACGTGTTCATAAAATTTCCAATTCTATTTTATTTTCAAAGCAAAGCGTTTATTTTCTATATCATTCCTATTCTAAAGCCAGGAGCCGCGTATGAATCTTTTTTCTATGGCGGAACGGAATTAAGGTGAGATCGATTAATACTAATGAAATTTATCACTATGTTTCGGGAAAGTTATGGGAAAATGGCTGGGTGGGTTTGAATAAGGTTCATATGCAGCTTAACAAATCCATAAACACAGCACACATCACTATCGCTATTAATTATGATTTTTAATGACGAGTTTTAACTAAAAAGTCTGGTTCCTCTTTGCATCGGGCTAGTGACGCCTTCCCCCGCCACGTCTTCCAGTACAGCGGGCACGCCCCCGACTGACGGGGCATGACTTGGACTTTTCTTACATGTTGATGCCGTTGTCTGACATCCTCAAACTGTAAGCCGCAATCAGCACACCTAACCATCATGAAAAACAATCACAACTGATAAATAAGTCGCGGTACATGTCTTTATATAGTCATCGTAGGATGCCAGCAAACACTAGCTATCATTAATGTTTATTGTTACTATTATTAGTGCATTCTGTAATTACATTAAATGCATTTGTTAATACACAAACTTAATGGTTCGCGTGAACACTTTTGAGCTAAGACTGTACGCAGAAGAATGTTCTTACAATAACGATGAATATCCGGTGCAGTTTAGGACACATTTTAACTCAATGGCATTGGATGTTCCATGAAATATTGGTCTGTGGAGACCATGTCAAAAGATCCACTTTTTCTCCTATTTGCAAAGCTAAAGTCTATTTTATTACTTTTATAGGAGCATGCAGAGGCTGGAAGAACTTGCCATTGATGCTATCATCCGCCATATCGATAATACATCATCCCCAACCCTAAAAGATGTCGTAACAATTTTGATTAGCTGGAGCGACGAACTACCTTTTACGCTTTTACTCAATATTCTGCGTCGTTGGTATGATTCCTTTTTTATCCATCGCGTCTTTATTGTCTTGAAGAATGAGGTGAGAAAAACTCTGTGGAGTCCAATTTTTCCTGTCCCTTAAGCAATTACGCATGAAATTCTAGCAGAAAACAGACTCCTGTATTCGCGCTACTCATCGCCAGTTCTTAAACGATCGTCTGTGATTGTTGAAATGGAGCATACCTATCCATTTATATCTATGAAAGTAACGCAGCGACGAGTAACTCATGTAGACGAGTTTACTGATTTGTGGATAATAATGCCACTGCGTAATCTAGATGCAGCCAATCGCGACGATACGTTAAATTTGCTGTTGGAACATGCATTTGGATTTTTGTTGAGGAAAAATTTAGGTCCAGTCAGCTGCGAACTATACGAATCCCTTGGCCAGCCTGTTTTGACTTACCACAACTCTGGTTTTCAAAAAATCTGCAACATCGGCCTCATTGATTTGGTAACTACAACGTCATTCGAAACGGAGATTGAAAGTATTGCTTACACTGGACTCTTGAACTATTTCAAAGTACTTTACGAGAACAAGTACTGAACCAAACTATATAACCCCCGCTTGGGGAAATACCAGTGCTGTCATTGTTTTAAAACGTTTAATGAAATGCTACATTTGTATGTACATACTATTGGGTTTCATAGCATTTCGTTATATAAAACTTTGCAATAAATGCTGTATGTGGAACTAATCTTGGGCTGCACCTGGTTTTACTGCTTACATAGTTTGGATTTTACGAATCTAGGGATTTTGGGATAAAATTTCACACGCTAAACATAGGAGATTTAGGGCTGAGGTGCCAGAAATGGCTGAGGTGCCAGAAACCCCAGATTTACTACTACTTTTGTGAATGATTTCCAGAGAAAATCCATTTTAACTTATTTAGATTTATTTGATATCACCCAACTTCATGTTTAGGCTTTCTTCATTTATTTCGAAATTTCACTTTCATTTTTTCACTATTCAGCATCTCCAATAAATTCAAATGTTTAAAATTGAATATGAGATTCGCAATAAATCAAGCTTTGCCAAACGATGAAGAAACTTTAAACGTTCGAACAGTAAAAACGTTAAAATTACAAAAACAGTGGCCAAATTTTTAAAACTACTGAAGATGTCGCCGTAACCCCTATTTTTGTGCAATATTTAGAGGGAAGGTTTTGTCAAGCAGCGTTGGTTTAGTCATTTTTCAGTTTGCCAATGTTAGGTTGGCAAAAATCACAGGCACGTTCACAAGCGCAGTGTTTCCAGTGAAAATCGGCTAAACTTGACTTGCGCGCTTTCTAAAACAGTTTGTCCAGTCTACAGCTGAAGAAAGTGCAGTTTGTCCAAAATGACTGGCAAATATGCATATTTGCCAACATGGGCAGTTTTGCTACGACATTTACACTATATTTAGACGTTGCGAAAGTGTAGGCAGAGTTCGCTAACGTGTAGTATATGAGTATGTATATGAACTTGATACAGAAGCAGGCTAGGTCGTGGAGAAACGGCGATCAGTACTGAGTTTTGTCCAATTATAAGATGAATCATTTCTTACCATGCTTACTATTTTCAATCTGGCAGGATTTGAATGCGGGGTGAAAGGAAATTAAATTTTTTGTTGTTTGATGATGACTGGATTTCATACAATCTGCCTGGTTTTAGTTTATTGGGTTGCCGCTTTTTCACGAAAAGGTAACCCTTTGTGTTGGGTATGTCCGTTATGTCTTTCTTGGGTTCCCGCCCTTTTCCAAAGGGTTGGGAACCCTATGTTCTGGACGTGTTTATTATTGGGTTCCCGCCCTTTTCCAAAGGGTTTTGAACCCTATGTTCTGGACATGTTTATTCTTAATATTATTATTATTATTATTATTATTATTATTATTATTATTATTATTATTATTATTATTATTATTATTATTATTATTAGTATTATTATTATTATTATTTTATTATTATTATTATTATTATTGGGTTGTCGCTTTTTCACAAAAGCAACCTTTCGTCTGGGTATGTCCGTTTATTATTGGGTTGCCGCTTATTTCACAAAAAGGCAACCCTTTCATCCGGGTATGTCCCTTTATTATTATTATCATTAATCTCGTGACCACCCCTGTCCCCCTCTAAATTTTGATAGAGTTGACCGATTGGGTTCAAATTTTGCATGTAGGTTGGGGATGGTATGAAGTGTTGACTGAAGGTTGGGGGTTCACCGTTCACCCCAATGCGGTACGCGAAAGTTCTCGATACGGTGATGCTGCAAATTGTCAAAACTGAAAAACCGCCCAACATAGTTATCAGTCGAAAGCTCTCGTTGCGTAGATAAAAAGTTGTAATAGGGCCAACGCACCAAAATGTAGGAAAACGGAGTTACGTTATAGTTACGGAGCCTCAAAGGGGTCAAAAATGGACAAAACCGGCCAAAATTGGTCAAAACTAATGTCAAGCGATATAACTTTCGCTACTAGGGTTGGCCGATGGGCTGAAATTCGCATGTGGAGTGAAGGTGAGGTATGCGGCTGTCAAACTAACTAAGGTACACTATGTGCATTAAACGTATAGAAATGCCTTTTTCAGGAAGTAAACTATGCATAAATCTGTACAGAAAATTATTTAACGTAACAATTCTGCATAGACTTATGCTGGTATAGATTTATAGTTTGAAAATAAGTTTCTGTGCAGATTCAAACATTTGTTGTCTGAAAGCTTAGCAGAATTATTGCAGCAGATACTCATTATCCATATAGACTCTATTTAAAACTTCTTTGTGACTGCATAGTTTCAGGATTTCATAACTTTAATTTCTTTAGTTTCTCAAATTACTGCTATAAATCTGTGCAGAGTTTGCACAACTTTTTATTAGTTTTCTTTATTTATGGACAGATTCTATACAATTGCTCTTTATAAACAAAGCAATTATGCACACATTTATGTTCTGTTCTGTGTAGAAAGTTTTTAAAAATTAGCAAATCTGCACAAAATTTAATACATTTAAAGAAAATTTCTGCATACTTTTATTGCATTTGTATAGAAATAAAATGAATTCTATGCAATCAATGCACATCGTGTACCTTAGTTAGTTTGACAGACGCATTAAGTGCTCCCACATACATGGAGAGCTCACTGGGATGCAGCATGCGTAACGATACGGTGATGCTGCAAATGGTCAAAACTGAAAGTAACGGAAACCGCCCAATATAGGGATCATTCAAAAGCTCTCCTTGCTTAGATAAAAAGTTCTAATACGGCCAACGCATCAAAATGTAGGAAAACGGAGTTACGTTATAGTTACGGAGCCTCAAAGGGATCAAAAATGGCCAAAGCCGGCCAAAATCGGTCAAAACTAATGTCAAGCGATATAACTTTCGCTACTAGGGTTGGCCGATGGGCTGAAAGTTCGCATGTGGAGTGGAGGTGAGGGTAAGTGCTCCCACATACATGGAGAGCTCACTAGGATGCAGCATACATAACGATACGGTGATGCTGCAAATGGTCAAAACTTAAAGTAACGGAAACTGCCCAATATAGGGATCATTCGAAAGCTCTCATTGTTTAGATAAAAATTGTAATAGGGCCAATGCATCACAATGTAAAAAAACTAGTTACAGTTATAGAGCCCAAAAGGGGTCCAACATTTCCAAAACCGACCAAAAACCAAATTTTGACACTTTTCAAAATAACGTAGTGAATATGGTAGTCAACTGGAAGCTCTCGATATGGAGAGCACGAATTCGTATACTTTGGATCATCCAAACGCTGTTTATGAGAGATATCGCTATAAATGGAAAAAGCAGCGCCAAGCCATTCTCGCTAGTTCGCTAGTTATTATTAATATTTCTTGCCGTATGGGTCCCCCCTCTAACTTTTGATTGGCTTGACCGATCCGGCTGGGAAACGTAAAAGTTTTCTGTCTCTGATTTCGCTCAAAAGTTGGTCATATTGTAATTCGATAGCGCTGATTTCTAAACTGAAATCGACATTTCCGGAAAATTTATGGATTTCGAGACATTGGAAACGGAAAACTCCGGATTTTGAAAATTTTTTCCGAAAGTTGTCGATATGGTATTCAAATGAAAGAGCTCGTCGAGCTGAACAACTTTCCGTCGCACGGCATTTTCCGGAAATGCGCCTACCGAAAGTTATGGCCGAAAAACTGAGATCCGGCAATTCACGAAAACCCGGATTTTGAACGGAAAAATGTTTTGTCTCCGATTTCCCTCAAAAGCTGGTCGTAGGGTAATTCGACCACGCTGATATCAAAACTGAAAACGAAATTTCCGGAAAATTTACGGATTTCGAGATATGCGCCCCGGAAAATTCCGGATTTTGAAAAACTTTGCCGAAAGTGGTCGATGTGGTACTCAAATGAAAGAGCTCTTGAGCTTTTGAGCTGACACTTGAGCTGAACAACTTTCTTGCTTGCGGTATTTTCCTAAAATGCGTTAAGCGAAAGTTACGATTTCGTGGTGTTCGACAAGAAAAATTGTTCATAAGAAAAGAAATGCAGCGGCAACCCATTCATGCCAATTTGCTAAAATATTTATAATTTAGCCTGACGTAGTATTAGCCTCGAGTATGGCATGTTGTCATGCTGGTATGCGTTATGCACTCTTGCTTCGACAGTGCTGTACTGCAGTACGGCGGCTATAACAGACTTACCCTAAACAGACTGCATAGCTTTTCCATCGTAATCATACTATTCCCTAAATTCTCAAAAGTGTACTGCCTCCTAGCAGCACTGGTGCCTGAAACATGCAATCTTTACGATTGTTGACAGTTGACAACTGCGATTTGGGAAGTGATTCTGCAGCTTAACTACTCAATAGTAACCTAATTTGCATATTGCCTCTTCAGAAGATGCATAGCTGGTCCTGCGCTGAAAATAGGGGCATATTTTGAACAACTGCAACTGAAATACACGCTGAAGATACAACAATCTCGCAATAGGTATTCCGGCTCAATAAAAATTGACAGCTCTAAGCATTTTAATACACAGCAAGGCTGCAGCTGTTGTGCCCAAGAAAATGAAAGAGTATCAACGCCTTTTCGTTTTGGTACTATGCATACTTTAGCGGCGATCTCCAAATTTTGCAACTAGCTTCATTAGAAGATCAGTATACACCGTTTACTCAACAGCGAAGGCCGGTTTACACGGGCAAACTGGAGCAAACTTTGGTTTGCTCTGATTGCGTCAAACAATCACTGACACGTCCGTTTACACGGGCAAACATGGACTGACAAACTGAAGCAAGCTATTGCTAGCAAACTCAGAATTGACCAATCAGGACGCAGCAAACTTTGAGCGCGAATGTTTGAAATTCAAGAGACTAGGTTTTCATTTTAAGATCAAAATTTCGGTAGTTTTTATTGATGGTTTCGAGAAAACGACGTGGGCAAGCATTATTTTTTGCTTTATTATCCAAATCCTGCTGGTCAATGAGACCGATACGCACAAGGCAATCAGCGTGGGTTAAAGAATGGATAGCAAATCGTAGTTCCCAAGGCTGTTTTGATAACCTATTGCGCGAGCTGTGCTTCGAAGATCCCGACAGCTATCGGAGATGGATTCGTATGGATGAAGATGGCTAGAAATGCTTGGTTGGATTGATGACTACGTTAGTTATCAGTCCGACCTGATGTTGGATTTAAAAGTCTGGTGATGATGTATCCCAAAGAAAATTATTGCTTTCATAACTCGAGAAGCTTACATTCCTTTTCAAAATTCCAATTGTCCGACATGGTGAAAAAACTGCAACCAGAGACGAATACCAATACACAACACAATACAAGAGACACGCCTGCACTTGTATTGACGTCAAGAGGTTTAGCTGTGTTCTGATTGGTTGTTTGAACTGATAAGTTTGCTCCTAGACCAAAGTAGTTTGCTTCAGTTTGATGCTCAGTACACAAAGGCAAACTGCAGCCCAACCCTAGCTAACCGTCAAACTGGAGCAAACTAAAAGTTTGCTCCAGTTTGCCAGTGTAAACCGGCTTTAGCTATAATGTACTCTTTGTAAAAGTTACCTTGACATGTTGCAATCTCTTCATCTCGAAAGTTTGTGTTTGTTTTGGATTGTGTGAGGAATTCCTCTGAAGCTGTTGCACTTCCTACATTAATCCATTAAACGTGGTCATTGTTTTGCGGTTTTTCGAAAAACTACATCATTTTGAGACAGCATACTGTAGTTTGAGAAGCTGACGTTTTGAGAGTCTCAATCTCGAGAAATTAAACATGTTGCTGTTCAATGAGCAACATTCCAACAAAATCAAGCAACTGTTTTGATAAAATTGGAGCGACGCTTGAGATCACCTTAATTCAATACGATAGCGAGTGCAGGTGGTTTTGCAAATAAATAGAGTTATAACGGTTCCAAAATTTGTATCTATGGGCTATATCGTAATCTCGTGATCTTTGATCTTATTAAGCGGCAAGCTTATTAATTTACTAGAATCGCCAAAATGATTACGAAAACTATAATATAGAAATATAGCAAGAGTCTCTAAGCGCTTGAAACAGAGCATTTTTGGACATTGATGTGTAACAACTTTCGTATATGTAATAAAGTCAAGCTTATTTGACAGTGGATTTTGGGCTCAAAATGCTCTTTGGGACGTCAGTTAAGAGACACTGATTTTTTAATAAGAGTAGTATAAAAATAACAGTTCTGGCTCAGAGGCGCAGGAGGCGCCTGAGGCAGATCCTATGCAAATAGCTTGTGGCGGTTGAGACAGTTCCTACCTTAATATTCTAGTATATTGTAGTGATTGAGACGGTGCATGAGAATCCTCATATCATCAAGGCAAATTTACAAAAATAGTTTTAAATTTATAATTATATAAATTAAATAAATAATAAACTAAAATACACTCCATTTTGTAGGGTTGACACAAATGTGGTAAATTTCAACAAAGTGAAAAGA
>JASAND010012734.1:0-64265 GCA_030248195.1 Trissonchulus latispiculum
GCCTCTTGCAGCCTTGCTTGGTCGAAGCCTTAGATGTTTTCACAGGTGAATGCTGAACGGACATTTATCTAAGAGTCGAGGGAAAATTACACGAAAGGTAGATTCAACAATTAAACACGTACAAGTAATTAAAATAGAAAAGCGGGTTAAAAGAGAACACTTAAAAGAACAATTAAATAACTGACACAAGAAAAAATACCAGGAGATCAAATCTGAGAAGTCACAAAACGAATACACTACTATAATGACAAAAGCGGAAAAGCAAGAGTACAACAATAAACTAGAACGAACGAGGGGAAATAAAAGGAAAGGTCGAAGACTGGCAGCCTAATGTAAAGTTGGAAGGGTATGGGCAACCAAGCTTTACGGGTGGAAACTGTGCGCGTATGGAAACGACGAACCTGGAGGAGACTTATGTTCCAGTCGACCTGGGCAGGATCTCGCCAAGAAATAAAGAAGCCTAACGAACTATTAAAGGAACTGACTAAAGGGGCAAATGACTGCCTAACTACTCAACTATGGAACGAACTTTGAATAAATTAAATACACGCTCAGTAAATAATTAGCCTACCTAAAATTGGAATTAACTCAAAGCCTACCTACCGAGTATACAATTCTAACAAAAACCTAACTAAACACACCCTAATGGCTCAGCTACTGAGACCACATTTAATAAGAAAACAGGCAAAGGGAGAGACTCCCGAAAATTACACAGACTGGTATAAGAAATTTTGACAATAGAACATTCATCAATAAGGCTTACAAAAACAGGGAAAAATTCAAACAAGTATACATTCTAAGAAATAACTACAGTTAAACAGGACATGAATGAAATTTAGATACAGATAAAAGACAATTTACGCACACAGATTCAACCCAAAAATTATTTCAACCCTTTATGAAAACTACTATCTTAAATAATATTCCCTAAGCCGTCGCGGCTGACTAAACTAAATGACATGACATAATAGACCCCTTCTAAAAGTAAACAGCATTGTTAGTTATTAATTAAAAAGCAAATAAAACACCTTAACGCACCACTAGTAAATTTAGATCGACCCGCGAGGTCGCCTCGGAGCCTGCAACAGAAAATAAAAACAATCAATGACTTACGTTACCCCGTGGGTCCAAGTTGAAAGGCAAAATAAACACTCTTGAAAGGTAAGGCCACAGAAGTAGACACGGCCGCACGCTAAAAAAATTTAGACAAGACTGACTAGTTTTAAAATGAAGGCTGAAAGGACTAGTTTAGACGTGTGTTGGTGGAACGGGATTGGTTGATTTTTGAGACCGTCTTGCAGACCCGACTATGCGCTTCCACAAGGCTAGCTCAGCAGCGCCACCTAGTCGCTAAGTGGGCTGAATAAAACATAGCGCATTTTAACATTGTCACGAGCAGCAAATGATATCGTGCGCCAAGCAAGGATTCAATCTGATCATTATAATAGGTCTACTTTCTGAAGCAGAGAAGACAGCAAGACATTCTACCTCTTCGATACAGACAGATACTTACTGGAAGGCTAAACCGTTTGTAGCATACTGATACCACAAGTCACCAAAATTGCGGAAAAGTTTGTAATTTCAAAAGTTTCAGAATTGCTTAGACACTTGTCACTGGTCCTTAGGGTATTTATGCAGCTACAGTACCAGAGTATTATAATTGAAGTATATTAAGAATAATGTGCAATATCAGGAAACAGGATCTGCTAAAATCAGCGTAATAAACTGGTCTTACTGTCCGCGATGTAGCTCAGTAGCATGGGTCGTTACCAATATTGGAAACTCAGAGGTTCAATATCCTCCTTGGACTGCTGTCTCCACTCCACTTTATACAATCATGATTTTATCAAATATACATCAAATTAGCAAAGCTTCAGAAAAAGTACTTTATCTTGGCATACCGTTGGAATGCCCATATGTTGTGTTTTTCTTCAAAATTTGGAATCGCTGTGTGAGGGCAGAACAGTGCAAAAGGATCTCAAACTATTTCCCTCTAAGGGCCCAATTTAACTATTCTCCCCAAATTGAATACTAAGGTATTCTCACATTACAGTTACCGTAGGACCCGGTGTAATATACAGAAATGGAACAGACAAAACAGAACAATTATTTCTTATCTATTTTTATCCTAATACTAATCATTTTAAAAACTTTGAATTTTAAAACGTGTTGAATTTTAAAATTATTTAATGGTTAACTTTTCATAAATTATTTAAGCTCATGCATACCAGAGATGAAACCGGGTCACTATTTGCTGACCCGGTGACCCGGTGACCCGGTCGACCCCTGACCCGGTGACCCGATGACCCGGTGACCCGGTATTTCTTAAAATTCAGATTTAAGCTTGGAAAAAATTAAAAATACTTATATTGGGGTGTGGTGAATGTTTTTTACCTTTTTGGACATTGTTGGTGGTGTCCAAAGTAAGAAGTTGGGCAAAATTTTTGCTTTCCTTCAAGCACGTTGTAGGAAGGAAAGTATGTAAATATTGTAAGTAAGCCGGAAAAATCAAAAATGATTTGCTACGATTTCGCATTGAATATAATGTGAAGTTAACTACATAGATTTTTGAATGAAACAAATTGGAACAGAATATTTTGCCTAAGCCATCACATCATCTAATTCCAATTATAGAGCTTAACATTAGCACTTTTGCGTTTTATCATTATATATTTTAGTAAAATATTTTATTTAGTTGTATGGTTGAGGTTTCACTCAGCGAAGATGAAATATTCTTGCTTATGGCTAGGATTCAGACAATATATTCTATTAATAAAATCAATCACAAGTCCATTAGTTCCAAAGTATAGTAAGCCATAACAATAGCCAAAAAATGCAAAGCAAAACTCAGAATCTGTAAAACGTATTTTGCTGTTTTGCTGAGATTTTCCTTCTTAACGAGATTTGAACACACAGTCTGACCCTTCCCTCCAAAAATGATAGTTGCAGCGACAAATCACTGATAGTAGATGGAGCGTGGAGAATTTCAGATTTTAAAATAAAGATTTCAGACGCTCAGGACGCGTGTAATAATTTTCATTTTCTAGTTAAGATTCAACGCAATCATTGTAGTTTCTAACCTATCTAAGCTTGACATGACATTACAAATATTATGAGGATACTACTACAGCGACAAGTATTTAAAAAAACTACACGATTGCATAAGCTAAGAATATTTATGTTGCTAGTTTTTGAGTAATTTTTGAAATTTTCAGTTGGCAAAAACTGGTAAAAACTCTGAAATATATGACATAACAGCAAAAAATTCCTCCAATCAGAAATACCGGGTCAAGACCGGGTCAGAGCTCCTGACCCGGTGACCCGGTGACCCGGTCCATATAGTGACCCGAACTGACCCGGTGACCCGGTGACCCGGTGACCCGGTTTCATCTCTGATGCATACTAATTGCGATTGAAGCATTCAAATTATAGAACTTACTGGAACCATTAAAAATTTTCAAAATGCTTTTTCAATTATACCATTTAAAAACTAAACAAATTGACTCATTTTTTATTGTGGACACCCCAGAATTCTTCAGGTAACATCCATAACCTTGCTTTCTACCACTGGCAGCATTTTAATACAAATGACCCCAATTTAACTATTCCCCCCAAATCATCTGGGGGGGGATAGTTAAAAAGATCCCGGCCAAAAAATACCAAATAATCCACTGGAAGAAGATATCACACAAAGGTGAGCAGCGGCTTCTTTATTTAATTAAAGTGACAATTGGTTAATCAGTGGCGTAGCCAGGAAACATGTTTGGGGGACATCCAAACATTTTTAACATCTACCCTTGCTTTTCAAAATCGTTATTCAGCTTGTTTCAGGCTTTTTTCGGATCACTTATATTTGTATAAGTTGTGACAACTGAACTTGTTGAAAGTTTCAGAGGTATATACATGTATATAAATGTAGCAGCTACGTGGGATGTCTAGTTGTAAATATTTTGTAAATTGCAATAAAAGTCATAATGAAAACGTTTCTAATTATCATATTTTGCTATTTTAAATTCCTGTAAAAATTCGATTACTGAAACGATTTTTGAACAACAATTTCTACATACTTGTTAGATCATAAGTGCAAAATGTTCGATCTTTAACTAAAACAGTCGGGGATCTGGGGGTGGCAGCCCCCAGCTAAAAGCCAGACCTTTTTAGAAAATGGCAGGATTGAAACCTAGTTTTTTCAGAACAAATTTTGTAGAAATTTTAGAAAATTTAGCAGTGTATTTTGATGTACAAACAAGTTTTTCCTGAGTTAATTAATAAAATTCGCGCGCTTTATAAAATTTCCCCGACAAGGCAAATTTTCCGGGGGCCAAATTGGCTTCGGGGATGAGAATCCCCCCTCTGCCCCCCCCTGCCTACGCCCCTGTGGTTAGTGCTAAATTACAACCGTAGGAACTTGAATGATATGTATTGATGCTTCAGTCACTCAGAGTGAAACTAAAACTGGGTTTCTTTTTCTATAGGTTTCAGATCTAGTCACTGAAAATGAAACGTAAATTGAAACTATTTTGAAACGAAAACTGAAACTAAAAGTAAACGTATTTTAGGCAGTCAACTGAAAATCAAAATGAAACTAAATAGGTTTATGTAAAAAACTGAAATTCGAGTTGGAATGTAAGTTTTAGTCTTTTCCCGAAATAACACCGAACGTGAACGCAGAACCTAACTTCAAGCCAAATCGGTAAGACTTCTGCAAATCCTAAAATAGATCTTGTTTTTATATAGGTACACCAGATCCTGATCAGGAACGGATTAATTAAATTCAATATTCAATGTATATTAATTTCTCAACCTTAAAATACCAAGCACTCCCTTGAACTCCAATAATTCTGTACTTTTCCTCATTGAACCTGATACTAGAATAGTTCCTGCTGCAGTTCCTGGTGTTCAGACACCATGCTTAAATAGCGATAACGAATAAATATCAACCAAATTTATAAATGTATTTGTTTATTGGGATGCCGTTTAAGTCTTAATTAATTAGTTTTCAACCAGAAATTTTCTAGGCACTGACATATATTAAAGTGAATTTCAAATAATTTTTACATGTGTCGATGACAAATTTCACAGGAATGCTACAGTGGAGCTGTATTTGAAGGTTCACTACGTATGCCTGAGCGGACGGGCAGCTGTATACTTAGAAATTTGTGTGTGTAAAAATTAAAAAATAAGTTAAATTTTTGATGATTTTATTGTGAAAATGCTAAAACTTCTCATTTTTAGTAGTTCTGTAGTATAAATTATAATGTGGTTGATCCTACAAAACTGTTCTTTACTTTTACTAGAATCTGCTAATCCTTAATGAGCGGACGGGAAGCAGACCGGCTAATAATAATAATAATAATAATATAATTTTTAATGTCGTGCAGTATATGTGCTGGTTTACATACAACGACAGAAAGGTCACAAAATATCCAACATATTTTGTTCTATATATTTTGCATAGACATTAATGCTTTCACTGCGTTTGATGCTTTTCTCATATATTCAGTTCTAAAATTAGTCGAAAGAGACCATCCGAGCAACTTCAATGTTTTTGAGACCAAATATCTTTCCCTTTCAGATTTAGGAAAGTTGGCTGGGTTGACTGACTTGATATTTTCAAAAATTGCGTTTTCTCTACATTGAGCGTCATGTAGTTTTTATCCAAGTAGCGGGAGACGTCATCGAAGTCAGCCTCCAGACTGCTTGTGAGCGCTGGAATAGTGTTGCGTGTCATCGCACATTTTCCGGATTTTCTGGAGTATTGAGACTTGTTGAGCCAAATCCAAAAAAATGACCCTCGGCCCACACGTCCTTCATATCATGGCACAAAAAGCAATTTTGGTTAATTTTGCTAATTTTGCTATTTTCGTAAGCTCATGTGAATGTACAGATCATAAACTTTGTAATAAACGATGTATAAAGCTCTTTCCAACTCGTAAAAAATTGCGAGAGTTATAGCGTTTCGAAAAATCATCACAAAAGCACTGCACAAAATGATATCATTACCAGCACCTTAAGGTGGTGTTTCCTTTTGTGCACATATTATTGGTCGACGGTTCAAATCAAGACGATATTTGATGAATCTTTCCAAAATAAGTGCTTTTAGTATTCTAACACTCGCCGCGTAATCCCGCTTCAAAACTTTGACGTCCCGATCAAGTCCGTTTTTGCCGATTTTTGCCAATTAGACAGTAGCTGCATAGCTATCATTACATTCATTCGAAAGATCTTGTTGAGGTCTACATTTTTGCTTTTTGAAGTACTTTTCTGGCTTTTCTCTATAGTGAGATATAGCTGATTTTCTTATTGTAATGTTTGTTTGTTTAATGCCAGAGGAACAGGTACAAAAAGTAAACAATAGGTACATAACAAGTCTACGCAAAAATAAGAAAACAACCTGCAATCTGAGGTAGTGGCAGAGCCGTAGTCAAACTGCTCCTGACGCCACACCTTTCAAAAGCATAGACAAGTCATAAGTAGACAGTTGATCTTTGAAGCTATCTAGTGAACTTGACATTACTATATTCTGACTTCTGAGGTAAAGTATTCCAAATAGGAACAACTTTATTGGAAAAAAGCTTGATCTGCACAGAATTTTAAAATAATTTCCATACAATTTTAGGCTATGGCCATGATTTGACGTTAGAGGTGCTTTGCTGAAAAGCCTTCAATATCCGTTAAATAATTTAGAATCTTATAAACCATTATAAGATCTTTTCTTAGACGCATTTTGGCGTTGAAAACTTGTCATTTTTGCAGAAATCAAATAATCCGCCATTCTTGAACTATGCAAGCTAAAATAAAACTTTAATAAAATTAAACTAAACGTGTCAATTTGAAGGTCTCGTCGTCTATTCGTGACATTGTGATCTTCTAAATGCTATCCCGTATGCTGCTATCATAAAAAGTAGTTTTTGCAAAAACATGACCAAATATTTTCCAGCGATTGTGGAGCATTTACTATGCAAGCTAGAGGGGTACCACTTATATGGTGTTTTACACAAAAATACCCAGGGACCCTTTTTAGTTGTTTTTTGTTTTAGTTTTTTTAGTTTAGTTGCTGCTTTGGAGCTAAAGTGGTCGCTTGCCAAAGTTGGGAAAAGTAGGAAAAATCCAGGTTGCGTATACATTTTAGTTAATTTCTTTATACCGAAGAGCGGTTTCATAATAATTTTAAAAGGGTCCCCAGCTGTTTGATAGTGGAATCGTATTATGTGGCCGACGCCCCACGAAAAAAATTACTTTAGTCTGCACAAAATCTAAAAAATTAAATTACTTCGAAAATGCAGAAAAATAAGTTCCGAGAAGTAAAGTTAGGTTCACTGCATTAGAAAGAGAACACGTTAAGCTCCATTTTGATATAAAAATGGCTTCTTAACTCTAAGGAATGGACGAGTAAAACTGTTCAAAGTTGATGTCTCCAAAAGGCATCACCACCTTTTGCTGGCTTAGCAACAGTACCAAGATCCTAAACTGATAACACGGCAGTCGCGAAGTCGGGACTATTGTTGACTTTGCTGTTTAACCTGCAACAGCAAACGAACCACGTTTCCAGCGTTTATCATTTATCGATGGCACAGTCGGAGCCAGGCTTAACTAAGCTATACTCAGCTGATGACAGAAATCCAAGCTTCTTTCTCGGAAAACGGTAACTTTTTGAATTAACCCTATACTTTATGTCATATCGTGCAACCCTAGTGTTAACCCTGTGTTGTAAAACGCCTGTACTGTACACTTTTAGTATTCAGTTCAACATTACACAGTTGACGACGGTTCTGACGTGATCTGACCCAAGCAGAGAACCATCACTAGCGATATGTCTCTGGTTGGGTACAGCAGATAAACCAGCGCCCTGTCGCTGTAGCAAAGAGTTCAAGAGAAAAGCATTTAAGCCGTCGATGCTCAATAACCTCGCTTCCTTTGAACTTTGGAAAAACTGAACCAGTTTGCAGAGTTTTGCAAGGTGACAGCAAGGTCAAAGTGGTATTCTGTTTCTATTGCATAAGGGGGCGCTTCCATTATCGGGACTAGAGACGTGAACTTTGAACAACCAATAGTTCAAATTTAGATAAATCCTAAGTGAATCTATCTTTTTGGTTGCTGACACCACGTGATTGGATAGCTACCATCTTGGCTTAGAAAACTGAAATTATATTTAAACTTCATTTCATAAATTTGAATGTGCTAAGTGAAAGAGCATCAAAAGAGCTTTAAAGTTATATGCATATCTCTTATGTACGCGGTTTCTATTAAAAGTTACTAGCGGTTGAATGAATATATGGCAAAAGCTTTGATCATTCCCATAGCTTATGGCGTCTTTTCGATCCACTACAATGTGATGCGGCTGCGCATTTGAAGAATTATTCTACAGCCACGTCGGAATTTTAGGGGAAAGAAAAAGAAAGAAAATGAGAAGATTTTCTTTAAATAAAGAAAAAGAAAAAGAAATTTGGCTTCAATTTTCTTTAATTTAAAGAAAATGGCACAGAAAAATGGCTTCCTTCTAGTTTAGTTTCATAGTCTCTTTCTGCTTTACCCAAAGTACGTCTCAGAGAGATTGACAGCTGTTACTCTTGTAACATATGCATTCATAGCATAGACCACATACATTAAAGCAAGCAGGAGTCCTTTCGCAAGGGGTCACTAGGCTGGGTTGCTTACGCAAAATTGACTGACAGCTGAAACCTGTGACAGCCTAATGACTCTTTCTTCTTTAAAGAAAAAGAAAATAGAGTCCAAATTTTTTCTTTCGCAAGAAAAAGAAAAAGAAAATGGAAAGAAAATTTAAAGAAAATTTTTCCCCTAAAATAACGGCGTGGCTGTAAGATAATCTTTAGAATATGTTTATAATATTAGCTGTAAAATTCAGTGTAACCAAAATTTGTCATTTTTATTCCTGTTGGAGCAGGAATGTATAAAAAGGAAACATGTATGTTTAGTGCACTGTGAGTCATTTCTCTATTTTGAAGCTATATCTCCAACACAGGACTAGCTTAGGTCAGATTTTTCGCATTCGGATTAGGCAAATTAGGTTCTGGAGCATATTTAAGCAGCAGAACTGAGAGCCTTCGCGCAGGCTTCGGCTGTCAGCAATCAAAACGATTGCAGATTTTTGAGCACCAGTGTTGCTTGGGAGCTACACATGGTGCATTAGGCAATTAGATAAGGTACTAGCTTGCCCTGGACATCACAAGTTCAGCCCAATCATGGCATGGCAAGCATAGGAATGACTCCCTGCTCCCTGGTGACAATAGAGTTCATCAAGAATTGGGGAAAAATTAAGCAGCGGAATGAAAAGTAATAGAAATTTTGTGCACAAGAATTTGTTTCCTTTTTATTTGGAAGAAGTAAGTTTATCAACTGTACTGCTGAACCCGATGATGTTAACTAATTATATTGTGTTATGCTGAGGAAGGTGGTCTGATAAGAAAGCAATAACATTTAGTGAGATTTCAAATGATAACAGTAGTTCAATATCAAAAGAAATAAAGGTAATTCAAGTGAAATTGTAAACCAAATCTGCAACTTCCAATGCTTAAAAGACCTTACGACAAAGACGATTATGCAATAGAATAAAAACAGGTCTACAAAGGAATACTGTCCCTTTTGGGGTCTGCTTGTTAACGATTAGAACAACCTTTGGTATATGAACTAGCTGTATCCATTAGTCCTTAACCGTTATGGTGCACAGCTTGAAATAAATATGAGGTTTTCGACATGGACATAAGTCTAAGATCAGTCTATACGAAATAATAATCGCCGACCAGTGTTGGTGCATAGTATTTGGTTAATCTTTTAACAGATCTTGTGGCCCTAGTGTAATCTCCACAACTTAGCAGCTGGCAACCAACAAATACATGCAGACCGACTCTTTTCCGTGGCTAAAATCGCACAATGGGGAGGGCATGCTTGAACTCCCCTGTGCCCTGACTCTTGACTTTTGAAATATCAGGCAGGAAAATGAACAATCTGGACGGATTCAAGATAAGTGATCCAGTTTTACTTTTTTAAACAACCAGCAATAGTGAGATTGGAAACAATTGCTAAGGGAAGAACTTAACAAAGTAAATGCCGGTAGTTAGGGAATTTTACTATATGCTAGAATTCTGGCACAAGGCTTGGGGGGTGAAAAAGGTCACCCCGGGTCTTTTGTTGAACTAAATTTGATTCTTTATTTTTTATTTCTTTAATTCTTTATTTAATAAATTGACATGACTTCAACGCACGTATACGCTATCGTTCCAGGCTGACCAGAGGGGGAAGGTATCCTAGACATTTATGTCGGCGCAAATACAAAATTTTCCCCTATTTATGGTCCAGTGGGTCCAGTTTCCTATTTTCGATTCGTGTTTGGTACCTACCGGTGCCATTTCTAGCTTGATCCCCACTTATCAACAATTAACCGAAATTTAAGGGGCGGCCGCCTAGGGGTGGAACTGCCGAGGTGCGTTCATCAGACAGCCGGTGATGGACAAATCTCAAGCCTTGTTCAACGCCTCGGGTAATTGTAAGGACAGTTATTCGGTGTCAGCTATTCCCCCCAGTCAAATTCATGGAAATTATTACCGAGCTGACACTACTCCTAATCGGTTTAGAACCAACTGCAGTGGGGCGTACGGAAAAAATTGCTTATGGCAAATTAAAAACTGATCGTTCGAAAATGAGTTCGACAGTGTTTTTCAGGATTCTTTTGTGTTGGATTTAACTTATGAAATACACTATGCAACTTTTTTAAAAACATAGTATATGCGCAAATAGTGTGCGATTAGTGCGAAATTTTCCTAATGAATTTTCTCCTAAATCTTTAACCAAATTCGCTGAAATTTTTCATGTACAGCTACTTTCTTATTTGAGTCCAAAGAAGAAGAAATTTTCACGAAAGAACGAAAGAAAGAAAGAAAATAAAAGAAAAAGGAAGGAAGAAAGAAAGAAAGCCCCTGGAGTCCCTCAGCTCGCTTGACTTAAACTTATCTTCCTCTACTATACTACGCATATGTACAATGGCTAGGCTTGTGTGTTAAACCAAGAGTTTATAATAGGAAGAGTAAGACACTCAACTCTTCCCAATAGAATAAGCTTGTAATATGCTCGAAACATTAAGGCCGAAAACTCGGGGGGGGACTTCTCAGCGTGTAAACATACAACGCTGACATTTTTCAAAAATGGGCGTTTTCGACAAATTAAATACTATATTACTTGAGCTAAGAACATCATAGAGCAGTAATTTTTATATCATTATGTTGCGTAGAACGAGATCTTTTAACGATGTAAAAATTATGTAGTTAGCTTCAAGCAATCTCTTACAAAACCGGCAATAACATCCTCTCCACGAAAATGGTAGGAATTTCACCATTTCTTCAAAATGGCTTACGTTGTTGCCGGATTTGTAAGAGATTGCCTCACCCTAACTACATAATTTTGATATCGTTAAAAAGATCTCATTCTACGCAACATAATGATGTAAACACTATTGCTGTACAATTTTCTTAGCTCAAGTTATAGTATTTAATTTGTCGAAAACGCCCGTTTTTGAAAAATGTCAGCGTTGTATGTTTACACGGTGAGAAGCCCCTCCCCGAGATTTCAGCCTTAATGTTTCAAGCATATTGCAGGCTTATTCTATTAGGAAGAGCTGAGTGTCTTACTCTTCCTATTATAAACTCTTGGTTAAACTGACCTTTATAATAAGAAATTTGGCTGTTTCTTTCTTTCTTTGTTTAAAGAAAGAAAGAAAGAAAGAAAGAAAGAAAAAGAAAGAAAGAAAAGAAAGAAAGAAAGAAACTTTCTTTCCACTTAAATTTGACTTTAACTGTACGTTTATTGTAGAAGTACGCAGGTGTAATTTTTCAGTTTTTAATTTCCATCCAGCCGTTAATGAGTGACACCGTTTTGAAAATTTAAATTTATCCCTGTTGCGAAATTAGCAAGCCAAGCACTAGATTCTTCAAATTCTGCACATTGCTAGTATTTAGCAACAAGCTACCATTCCTGAAATGAATTAAGGAGAACCGTTCCCGGTAATGCCAGCGCACCCTTAAGGTGCTGGTTTCCTTTTGGGTATTTTTTACTCATACGGCTTTAGTCGTTTACGAAAATAGCTAAAACTTACGAAATAACATAATTTCGTGCTCTTTAACATTCTTGGAAAAGTCCTGTGTTTTTAGGCGAAAAGATAAGAAAGTTTCGGGTTTTGGCCTTAGGCTCCCGCTAAGTAGACGATACATGGGATTGGTTGTTATGGCCGGAAAGAGGACACGAAAACATTTTTGCTTTTACAACCTTTGAACTATCTCCAGTTGTTATGTTGGTATAAGCAATAAACTATTTTGAGGGTCAAAAATGGCTATTTTCGAGGAAATCAGTTTCTTCAAAATGACTGCTACAAAAAGTTGTCTTATTTATACTCAATCGATACAGCATCCAAATTCACATTTTATGAATGTCTATTAGCCGGATGTTATGGCTTTAAACTAATGATTTCGCTGAAAAACCGTTTTGGCAAAACTACAATTAATTTGTTTTGAATATTGATTTCTCAAAAACTACTCGACGGATTCTGGAGATTTTTGGCAGAGTCAGAGTTCGCACTTTTCAGAGGAAAGTGTTTCTTGTTTTGGCTAAAAGGTTTCGTGTAGCAAGGAAACTCAGCGCGAAGTTGCGAAATTTCGTGTTACCGTGCATTTGGCCCATTTTCTCGACTGTTAAGACCTGCTGAGCCAAATCCAAAAATAAGTCCCTCGGCCCATATTTCCTTCAGATCATGGCACAAAAAGAACTTTTGGCTGATTCTTCAGTTTTGAGAAATCGAGGTTCAAATATTTTTTGTCTATATTTAGCCTTTAAAAGAATCACCACAAAAGCACTGCACAAAAGGATACCACCACCTAAAATGGACATTTCTTAAAACAACGCTACCAACGAAACACGTTTTCAATTGCTCTTATTTCATAAAAAGCAACACCATCATTGGACAAGTTTAACAATCACTGCAGCAAGCCAAAAAAGCAACTCCGCTAAAGTAATTACTGAAAATCCACATAGAATTCCGGCGGTTCCTCCCATGAGGGAAACTGCTGTGACTGCCTAAAATATATTAAATACAAATTAATTATATGTTTTCTACAACCATGAGCGACTAAACTACATTTTCTTCATTGTCACGTAGATACATTGCAGTTGCTGCATTCTAGGGATTATAACAGGTCTTCCGTAGTAAGCAACATTTTTGGATAACCCACTTATGACTCTTTACTAATCTACATGTCGTAGCAATTTCTCCATTCAGTAAATACTGTAGTAGTATATAAATGAGCGTTCTAGACCAGAGCCACAAACTTTTGTGGCCTATCAGGATAATTCTCCACAAAATTTCACATTTTAATAATCATTAACTATCTTGACTTTAACTTTATAAATCTATATTTATTCTAATACTGAAACAAACTTTTATGACTTAGCTTTGATATTTTAACAATATATTCCACAAAATTCTTTCTGAACTACAAATTTATAATTTATATTTGACTTGGGTAGTAAACTTTTCCAAGAACAATGCAAATCTAGGTTATTACAAAACTTTGTAATAACATCTTTAACTCTACATTAATCTTATTTCTTTGCTTCAATTGGAGCTTAGAATTTTTAATTATAAGAAATCACAGAACTATATATTTGACAAAACGCACAAAGTGAGAAACTAGGTTAGGTAGAGTTCCATCAAACTGAAACTACAGATAAATAGATCAAGTTAGTAGTGTCAACTTACAGTTATATAGTTCTTAGGTCTCATTACAAAATTACAGTTTCAATCCAAATTTGTTTCGTTTATATTACATCTTAGTATCACAATTTGTTTACAATTATGGATGGTTCCTTACATGTTTTGGGAGAATCTGAAAATGTAAAAAATGCCATAGAAAAGAAGAACTGATGTTTCTCTTACTGTTAATTTTACTATTCCTGTGAAAATCACTGTCAACTCAATCAGTGCCACAATCAGTGGGACAACACTAGCTGTACCCTTCGTTCAGGAGGCGTAATATCTGGCAGTTTCCTACTCGATGGATCTGCAAATGGCGGTTTTGGTTCTGTCACTGGTGGGAACGGTACCCCGAGTTCAGGAGGCGTCGGGGCTGGCGGTTTCGATGCAGAGGGAAACGTAAACTGTGGTTTTTGTTCAGGTCACTTGTTGGACCGGAACCCTGGGTTCAGGATATGTCAGGGCTGCTGGTTTTGAGTCCATCAGTCCAGAGACAGGCGATTCAAAGTTGAAGGAAACTTTGAAAAGTTTTGAAAAGCCCATTAGGTAGATTATTATACAATTGTTTCTATCCCATGTTTTGCAAAATAAACCTTTAAAATGAACGGAAATGTTGAATGTATTTCCGAATAGGTTTCATTCAGCTATCTGATAAGGACTGCGCTAGAGCGTCTTTAAATACTAACCCAATCAAATCCAAGGCTTCATATGGATTGCGCTGTCCTCATTGCGATACTTATGAAATTGTGATAACTTGTTCTGTTACAAATACTTCGCTACCGATTAGAGCAAGTGAAATATCTTGGTTAAATGTTGTGCTATCATACCTTGGTTTACCACCTTGTTATGAAGGAATGTACGTCTTGTTTGATTAACTTTATATAAATTGCTAACTCAGTAAAGAATGATTACAGTGTTTACATGTACACATTTTCTAAACTTTAGAATAAACTCGCAGCTGTTAGCAATTATATTATTGAGCGAAAAGAACAAGCTCTCATGGACAATAGAGACGCTGTGCAGGACGAGTTAAAGACTATTCAAGGAAATGGTAGATTTAGTGAAGCTGATGATCATGCACAGTTCTGGACCAATCAATTTCATTGAAATCTTTTTGAATCCGGTGTCAAACTTTTTAAGACAACGTGAGAAACGGTATAATGACGCAAACATGTAATTATTTTACGAATTTCAATATTCCAAACACAATGCAAATTGGATCATAGCTGAAAAAGCTTAAATGAGTTGATAATATTATTTAAATTGACACTTATTTGATGTTGTAATACTGACCTTAGCTAGAATTTAAGAAATATATTTTCTATATGTTCAAACAAAATTTAGGGAATTTGAATATTTAATATTTATAGGACGCTAATATACTCTGACGTCGCACTGATCCTGAGTAAATACTACTGTGAACACAATGAACCAAATTATGTATCTGTCAAAACAACGTTGGTACACTAAGCTACCAAGCTACGTGAATTTATGCGTTATGAGCCAATCTCTTGATGGGTGTCCACTTTTTCACGCAAACTTTATTTTATGTATGCGTAGTAATTTCTCCATTCAGTAAATACTGTAGTAGTATATAAATGAGCGTTCTAGACCAGAGCCACAAACTTTTGTGGCCTATCAGGATAATTCTCCATAAAATTTCACATTTTAATAATCATTAACTATCTTGACTTTAACTTTATAAATCTATATTTATTCTAATACTGAAACAAACTTTTATGACTTAGCTTTGATATTTTAACAATATATTCCACAAAATTCTTTCTGAACTACAAATTTATAATTTATATTTGACTTGGGTAGTAAACTTTTCCAAGAACAATGCAAATCTAGGTTATTACAAAACTTTGTAATAACATCTTTAACTCTACAATCATCTTATTTCTTTGGTTCAATTGGAGCTTAGAATTTTTAATTATAAGAAATCACAGAACTATATATTTGACAAAACGCACAAAGTGAGAAACTAGGTTAGGTAGAGTTCCATCAAACTGAAACTACAGATAAACAGATCAAGTTAGTAGTGTCAACTTACAGTTATATAGTTCTTAGGTCTCATTACAAAATTACAGTTTCAGTCTAAATTTGTTTCGTTTATATTACATCTTAGTATCACAATTTGTTTACAATTATGGATGGTTCCTTACATGTTTTGGGAGAATCTGAAAATGTAAAAAATGCCATAGAAAAGAAGAACTGATGTTTCTCTTACTGTTAATTTTACTATTCCTGTGAAAATCACTGTCAACTCAATCAGTGCCACAATCAGTGGGACAACACTAGCTGTACCCTTCGTTCAGGAGGCGTAATATCTGGCAGTTTCCTACTCGATGGATCTGCAAATGGCGGTTTTGGTTCTGTCACTGGTGGGAACGGTACCCCGAGTTCAGGAGGCGTCGGGGCTGGCGGTTTCGATGCAGAAGGAAACGTAAACTGTGGTTTTTGTTCAGGTCACTTGTTGGACCGGAACCCTGGGTTCAGGATATGTCAGGGCTGCTGGTTTTGAGTCCATCAGTCCAGAGACAGGCGATTCAAGGTTGAAGGAAACTTTGAAAAGTTTTGAAAAGCCCATTAGGTAGATTATTATACAATTGTTTCTATCCCATGTTTTGCAAAATAAACCTTTAAAATGAACGGAAATGTTGAATGTATTTCCGAATAGGTTTCATTCAGCTATCTGATAAGGACTGCGCTAGAGCGTCTTTAAATACTAACCCAATCAAATCCAAGGCTTCATATGGATTGCGCTGTCCTCATTGCGATACTTATGAAATTGTGATAACTTGTTCTGTTACAAATACTTCGCTACCGATTAGAGCAAGTGAAATATCTTGGTTAAATGTTGTGCTATCATACCTTGGTTTACCACCTTGTTATGAAGGAATGTACGTCTTGTTTGATTAACTTTATATAAATTGCTAACTCAGTAAAGAATGATTACAGTGTTTACATGTACACATTTTCTAAACTTTAGAATAAACTCGCAGCTGTTAGCAATTATATTATTGAGCGAAAAGAACAAGCTCTCATGGACAATAGAGACGCTGTGCAGGACGAGTTAAAGACTATTCAAGGAAATGGTAGATTTAGTGAAGCTGATGATCATGCACAGTTCTGGACCAATCAATTTCATTGAAATCTTTTTGAATCCGGTGTCAAACTTTTTAAGACAACGTGAGAAACGGTATAATGACGCAAACATGTAATTATTTTACGAATTTCAATATTCCAAACACAATGCAAATTGGATCATAGCTGAAAAAGCTTAAATGAGTTGATAATATTATTTAAATTGACACTTATTTGATGTTGTAATACTGACCTTAGCTAGAATTTAAGAAATATATTTTCTATATGTTCAAACAAAATTTAGGGAATTTGAATATTTAATATTTATAGGACGCTAATATACTCTGACGTCGCACTGATCCTGAGTAAATACTACTGTGAACACAATGAACCAAATTATGTATCTGTCAAAACAACGTTGGTACACTAAGCTACCAAGCTACGTGAATTTATGCGTTATGAGCCAATCTCTTGATGGGTGTCCACTTTTTCACGCAAACTTTATTTTATGTATGCGTAGTAATTTCTCCATTCAGTAAATACTGTAGTAGTATATAAATGAGCGTTCTAGACCAGAGCCACAAACTTTTGTGGCCTATCAGGATAATTCTCCATAAAATTTCACATTTTAATAATCATTAACTATCTTGACTTTAACTTTATAAATCTATATTTATTCTAATACTGAAACAAACGTTTATGACTTAGCTTTGATATTTTAACAATATATTCCACAAAATTCTTTCTGAACTACAAATTTATAATTTATATTTGACTTGGGTAGTAAACTTTTCCAAGAACAATGCAAATCTAGGTTATTACAAAACTTTGTAATAACATCTTTAACTCTACATTCATCTTATTTCTTTGGTTCAATTGGAGCTTAGAATTTTTAATTATAAGAAATCACAGAACTATATATTTGACAAAACGCACAAAGTGAGAAACTAGGTTAGGTAGAGTTCCATCAAACTGAAACTACAGATAAACAGATCAAGTTAGTAGTGTCAACTTACAGTTATATAGTTCTTAGGTCTCATTACAAAATTACAGTTTCAGTCTAAATTTGTTTCGTTTATATTACATCTTAGTATCACAATTTGTTTACAATTATGGATGGTTCCTTACATGTTTTGGGAGAATCTGAAAATGTAAAAAATGCCATAGAAAAGAAGAACTGATATTTCTCTTACTGTTAATTTAACTATTCCTGTGAAAATCACTGTCAACTCAATCAGTGCCACAATCAGTGGGACAACACTAGCTGTACCCTTCCTTCAGGAGGCGTAATATCTGGCAGTTTCCTACTCGATGGATCTGCAAATGGCGGTTTTGGTTCTGTCACTGGTGGGAACGGTACCCCGAGTTCAGGAGGCGTCGGGGCTGGCGGTTTCGATGCAGAGGGAAACGTAAACTGTGGTTTTTGTTCAGGTCACTTGTTGGACCGGAACCCTGGGTTCAGGATATGTCAGGGCTGCTGGTTTTGAGTCCATCAGTCCAGAGACAGGCGATTCAAAGTTGTAGGAAACTTTGAAAAGTTTTGAAAAGCCCATTAGGTAGATTATTATACAATTGTTTCTATCCCATGTTTTGCAAAATAAACCTTTAAAATGAACGGAAATGTTGAATGTATTTCCGAATAGGTTTCATTCAGCTATCTGATAAGGACTGCGCTAGAGCGTCTTTAAATACTAACCCAATCAAATCCAAGGCTTCATATGGATTGCGCTGTCCTCATTGCGATACTTATGAAATTGTGATAACTTGTTCTGTTACAAATACTTCGCTACCGAATAGAGCAAGTGAAATATCTTGGTTAAATGTTGTGCTATCATACTTTGGTTTACCACCTTGTTATGAAGGAATGTACGTCTTGTTTGATTAACTTTATATAAATTGCTAACTCAGTAAAGAATGATTACAGTGTTTACATGTACACATTTTCTAAACTTTAGAATAAACTCGCAGCTGTTAGCAATTATATTATTGAGCGAAAAGAACAAGCTCTCATGGACAATAGAGACGCTGTGCAGGACGAGTTAAAGACTATTCAAGGAAATGGTAGATTTAGTGAAGCTGATGATCATGCACAGTTCTGGACCAATCAATTTCATTGAAATCTTTTTGAATCCGGTGTCAAACTTTTTAAGACAACGTGAGAAACGGTATAATGACGCAAACATGTAATTATTTTACGAATTTCAATATTCCAAACACAATGCAAATTGGATCATAGCTGAAAAAGCTTAAATGAGTTGATAATATTATTTAAGGTTGTGATTCCTTTTGAGCACATATTGTTGATTGACGGCGTAAACCAGGATAAAATTCAACGAAACTTTCCAAAATAAGTTGTTTTAGCGTTCTAACACCCTCCGCGCAATCGCGCTTCAAAAATTCAACATTTGCGTTCAGGGCGGTTTTTGCCAGTTTCTGAAAGTTTGGCAGCAGCTGCATGGCTATGACTATATCCATTCGAAAGAACTCGTTAAACTCTACAATTTTGCTTTTGGAAGCAACTTTCTAGCTTTTCCCTATGGTGAGATATAGCCAATTTTCTTATTTTGGCGTCAAAAACTTGTCCTTTCTGCAGAAATCAAATAATCCACTACTTCTTGAGCTACGAAAGCCGTAAAATTTAACTAAGGGTGTCGATTTAAAGGTCTCACAGAGGCCAATTATCGGAGGCATGACCATCGTACAATTGCTATCCCTTAGGCTGCTATCACAAAAAATGTAGTTTTTGCAAAAACACGACCAAATTTTTTCCAGCGATTGTGCAGAATTTAGTATGCAAGCTAGAGAGTTGCCACTTAGCAGATGTGTTCTACACAAAAATACCCCGGGACCCTTTTTTAGTTGCCCCGATAGCTGCTTTCTAACTGAAGTAGTGGCTTGCCAAAGTGGTGAAAAGTAGGCAAAATCCAGGTTGCGCAGACATTTTAGTTTATTTCTCCATAACGAAGAGCGATATCACAATAACTAAAAAAGGGTCCCCAGCTATTTGATAGAGGTATCGAATGCTCTAACCGATGTCCTGCGAAAAAATTTACTTCAGCCTGCAAAAAATCTGAAAAATTATACTTCTTCTAAAATACAGGAAAAACATTTTCGAAAGCCAAACTTAGATTCATTGTACTCATTAAAAAGAGAAAATGTTAGGCTACATTTTGATATAAAGATGACTTCTTAACTCCAAATAATGAATGAATAATAGTGGTTCAAAGTTGATGTCTCCAAAAGGAATCACCACCTTAAATTGACACTTATTTGATGTTGTAATACTGACCTTAGCTAGAATTTAAGAAATATATTTTCTATATGTTCAAACAAAATTTAGGGAATTTGAATATTTAATATTTATAGGACGCTAATATACTCTGACGTCGCACTGATCCTGAGTAAATACTACTCTGAACACAATGAACCAAATTATGTATCTGTCAAAACAACGTTGGTACACTAAGCTACCAAGCTACGTGAATTTATGCGTTATGAGCCAATCTCTTGATGGGTGTCCACTTTTTCACGCAAACTTTATTTTATGTATGCGTAGCAATTTCTCCATTCAGTAAATACTGTAGTAGTATATAAATGAGCGTTCTAGACCAGAGCCACAAACTTTTGTGGCCTATCAGGATAATTCTCCATAAAATTTCACATTTTAATAATCATTAACTATCTTGACTTTAACTTTATAAATCTATATTTATTCTAATACTGAAACAAACTTTTATGACTTAGCTTTGATATTTTAACAATATATTCCACAAAATTCTTTCTGAACTACAAATTTATAATTTATATTTGACTTGGGTAGTAAACTTTTCCAAGAACAATGCAAATCTAGGTTATTACAAAACTTTGTAATAACATCTTTAACTCTACATTCATCTTATTTCTTTGCTTCAATTGGAGCTTAGAATTTTTAATTATAAGAAATCACAGAACTATATATTTGACAAAACGCACAAAGTGAGAAACTAGGTTAGGTAGAGTTCCATCAAACTGAAACTACAGATAAATAGATCAAGTTAGTAGTGTCAACTTACAGTTATATAGTTCTTAGGTCTCATTACAAAATTACAGTTTCAGTCTAAATTTGTTTCGTTTATATTACATCTTAGTATCACAATTTGTTTACAATTATGGATGGTTCCTTACATGTTTTGTGAGAATCTGAAAATGTAAAAAATGCCATAGAAAAGAAGAACTGATATTTCTCTTACTGTTAATTTAACTATTCCTGTGAAAATCACTGTCAACTCAATCAGTGCCACAATCAGTGGGACAACACTAGCTGTACCCTTCCTTCAGGAGGCGTAATATCTGGCAGTTTCCTACTCGATGGATCTGCAAATGGCGGTTTTGGTTCTGTCACTGGTGGGAACGGTACCCCGAGTTCAGGAGGCGTCGGGGCTGGCGGTTTCGATGCAGAGGGAAACGTAAACTGTGGTTTTTGTTCAGGTCACTTGTTGGACCGGAACCCTAGGTTCAGGATATGTCAGGGCTGCTGGTTTTGAGTCCATCAGTCCAGAGACAGGCGATTCAAAGTTGAAGGAAACTTTGAAAAGTTTTGAAAAGCCCATTAGTTAGATTATTATACAATTGTTTCTATCCCATGTTTTGCAAAATAAACCTTTAAAATGAACGGAAATGTTGAATGTATTTCCGAATAGGTTTCATTCAGCTATCTGATAAGGACTGCGCTAGAGCGTCTTTAAATACTAACCCAATCAAATCCAAGGCTTCATATGGATTGCGCTGTCCTCATTGCGATACTTATGAAATTGTGATAACTTGTTCTGTTACAAATACTTCGCTACCGATTAGAGCAAGTGAAATATCTTGGTTAAATGTTGTGCTATCATACCTTGGTTTACCACCTTGTTATGAAGGAATGTACGTCTTGTTTGATTAAATTTATATAAATATTGCTTATATATTATTGTTTATATATATAGAATGATTACAGTGTTTACGTGTGCACATTTCCTAAACTTTAGAATAAACTCGCAGCTGTTAACAAATATATTATTGAGCGAAAAGAACAAGCTCTCATGGACTATAGAGATGCTGTGCTGGACGGATTAAAGTCTATTCAAGAAAATGATAGATTCATTGAATCTGATGATCACAGTTCTGGTCCAATCAATTCATTGAAAGATTTTTGAATCCGGTATCAAACTTTTTAAGACAAAGTGAGAAACGGTACAATGATGGAAACATGTAACTATTTACGAATTTCAATATTCCAAACATAACGCAAATTAGACCCTAGCTGAAAATGCTTCTTCTGCTTAAATGAGTTGATAATATTATTTAAATTGACAATTATTTAATACTTTAAAACACTGACATTAGCTAGACGCAAATTGGTACTTTGTCTGTTTATCGTGGAAAGGATTATAATTGTTTAGGAAACTTCTTGGAAGAACAGATTGTGTTGGCCAATGATTATTGTGAACGACTAGACAATCCTAAACCTCTTAATGTAACAGAGGAGGAAGAAAGCAGATTCCAATCAACAGAAAACTGTCATCTTTGAGATGAGTGTATGGATCACGATCGCGTTAGAGATCATTGCCACCTCTGTGGAAGATTTCATGGAGCTGCCCATGATGGATACAACCAATCCATCGCCTAAACCGAGACATAACCGTAGTTTTCCATAATTCATTATGGAAATGGTCATGTCATTATGCAAGAAATTGGAAAAGGCTGTAAGCAAAGAAATCCGGACCTTCCTGTAATATCCAAAGGAATTGGAAGACTATCTAAGCTTCTCTGTAAAACAAACTGTAACATTTGGAGTAGATGTAGATGAGTTTACTGATACATCCGAGGAGGAAACGGTATTGGGTGGTTATGGTCGGGATAAATCAGGGAGGTGACTACGTTTAATTGACAGCTGCCAATTTTAATGACATCACTAGATGCACTTGTTGCGTTCCTGAAAAGCATTGACTTGTAAACACTTGCTGCGACCATCAAGGATAATGACAAATTATAGTTATTGAAAAAAATGTGTTTACAGTTTCGAGTATATGGACTCATGGGAACGCTTTAAACTACCTCAGCAGTAATGTTTTTCAATCAACTACTGCAAAAGAATTTCCCAAATTCAGACTATATTCATGCACAGCGAATTTGGGAGCATTTCAGCATCAAAACGATTGGTGATTATCACGATTTCTACTTAAAAACTGATGTATTACTGCTGGCAGATGATTTTGAAAATTTCCGTATTTTCTGTCTGCAGTATTATGACTTGGATCTCGTCCATTACATAACACTGCCTAGTTTTAGATGGGATGCTTGTCTTAAGCAGACAGGCATTAGACTGGAACTTCTTAAAGAACAATGACCAGTAGTACTTGTTTTTCGAACACGGTATACGAGATGGTGTAGCCATGATCTCCCATCGCTATGCCAAGTCGAATAATCCTTATGTCGACAATTTATTTTGATAGTCAACAAACTTTATGTTACATTTTATACTTGTGTGCTAACATTTTGTATGGATGATCCATGGTTCATAAGCAGCGTAGGAGGCTTTCACTGGCTTTCACAATCACAAATTTCTAAAATTGACTGGGCGTATGTTGACGGCTGCAACTTGTGCACGGTCGGCTGTGTGTTGTGTGTTTGCGTGTTGCTTTGTTTGTAATCACTGACTGTTTTTACCAAAACTCAATGTTTGTGTTAATAGCACCTGTCAAATTTAGAATTTCTTACAACTTCTTTTATTGACTATAAGAAGCTGTCTCAGACACAGAAAATATTCTAGGCATGTTCACAAATTTAACTTAACTATACAGTTGGAAAGTCATCGCAGATTATTAACGGTTCTGCATTTATGGTTCTGAAAGGCAGAGCAAAACACCCTGTTAAAGTCCAAGTTTGAGTTTTTAGGTTTGTTTTTTCACACTCCTTTTAGTTAGAATGGTTCAACCAAGCTATGTTTATTTGATGGAAAAACGAAAATGAACAGTGAAATGTTTGTGGTATTTTGGGCGACTACTATTTGCCTCATTTAGCCAAAGTTCTGTGAAATATTTTAGCTATAGATAATGCTCCAACTCATACCAGCTGCTTGACTACCAAGCATCACAACCAGACAAGGATTTCCACTATTGACCCGCCTTTAGAGAGTCTCATTTAAATCCAACTGAGCTTATCTGGCATCAGGTGAAGGAATTCCTGCTGTCCTAAATAATACCTTACGATTTAAAGGAACTGAAAGACGGAATCGCCAAATTCTGGAAGGACAAACTGACTGTTACACAGTGTCGAATTTATATTCGTCATATTCTTACAGTCGCGCCTCAGGTCATAACAAATCAGAGAGCGCCCACATTAAAATAGACTAGTATTTGATATCGTGTACAGATTTTAAGGCAGGAAAGAATTTGTTAAATCAAATGTGATAATTACTTGTAACTTGTTAGGTTGTAGACTGGTTTACATACTTTACTGTACGGAACCAGTCACTGCGCTAGATGTTAGCTATGAATGTAATAAACGTCCAACATGGTCCAATATGGTCCAACAACTGTTGCAAAGAAAGGTAAGTTTGCGTTTATAACACTGTCTTATTTATGATTAGCACAAGTTAAAGCGCTCATCCAGCTGAAGTGATTCTGCAAAAGCTACATTTTTAATGGTAGCAGCATATGGCATAACAGTTGGAAGAAGGTCATGCGTCAGATAATTGGCATTTGTGAGAACACCAAATTTACGCCCTTAGTTTAACACTACGGCTTTTATAGCTCAAGAAAGAATTGATATTTGATTTCTGCCAAACTGACAAGTTTTAGACGCTAAAATATAAATTGGTAATATCAAATGAAAAGCTAAAAAGCTTACTCAAAACACAAAACTATAGAGCGCAACAAGACCTTTTTCTAATACATTTACTCATAGCTATGCAACTACTATCTGTCGGCACAAACCGACAAAACTGTCCTCAAATGAAACGTCGAATTTTTGAAGCGGGATTGCGTTGAGGGCGTTAGAATGCTAAACTTATTTTGAACTTATTCTGGAATGGATATATGTCGCCCGAAGATTGAAAAATCATGCATTTGCGCAAATGCATGATTGTCCCATGCACTTGCGCAAATTCATAAACGTCCTATGCACTTAATCAAATTCATACGACGTTTTATGAACTTACGCAAATTCATATGCATTTGCTAAGATTAATGAAACTCGTATGAATTTACTCAAATTCATATGCACTTAGTAAACTGATTCTTTTCGATACGCACTTATTTAGTAATTCAAAAATAGTTCAAAAATTAAAATGCAAGTCACAGAAATTGCATATATACTAGATTTCATCCGATATATGATCAAGCTACTTACTAGTTTCTAAATTATGTTCAAATCCACTTATTCCTCTTTTACCTATTCACTCGTTCTCGTACTCTTACTCAATAATCACGACACAACTAATTCGACATGCCGTTTATTAATGATCGACTCAATGATCCTAACTCAATTGAAAACGAAGAGTTCCATCTGTCCACAGAGTTTTTGATAATGTTAATGATTTTCATGGAGAGAAACCCAATGAAAACCGATGGAACAAACGCTAATATTTGAATAATATTTCGGAGATTCAACGGACAGATAGCTGTCTCAACTATTGGCTTCAAAAAAAGGTGTCTTATACGTTATCCGTTATAGATATTCCGTATATAATAAAATAGAAATAAAATTTAAATATCATAATGAACTATGAAATAAATGAAATAAATACAACTTAAGTAGCTGATACTCACTATGGACCTCGAGCAACTACCAATATTGAGAAAAACCACGTGATGCTTTTTTACTTTATTATTACTATTATTATTTGTTATCATTATTATTATTATTATTATTATTATTATTATTATTATTATTATTATTATTATTATCATTATTATTACTATTATTACAAGACTAGTGGCTGGGCTGCCCATAGTCGATTCTAATTAAACGTACTCCGTTAGTGCAATTGATTGATTAGTCCTGAAGAATTTGAACTATTCACTGATAGTTTAGCTACTATGATGTTAATAGTTCAATTGTCATGAGATGTAATAAAAGCCGCCACTAAAAATTTCGTAGTATTCACGAACCTGTTCTTATTGAAACATTAAATTAACAGAATATTTCTTTTTCTAAACCGTTATAAAATATGAAAATGATATTTTAATATTCGTAATATTTTAGTGTATATGTCGTAGTAATTCCTGTATTCAGTAAATACTGTATTTACTGGCCGATTTCAGTAAATACGGTATTTACTAGTAAGAATTGTATTTTCTTTAAACTTCCTATCTTTACACGTAAATTCCGTTTTTACTGAAACTCGTCCAGTATATACAGTATTTTCTAGTAAATTCTGTGTTTTACCTTAAACCCCTTTGTCTTTGTGTGTGTGTAATGTGGGTAATAGCGTCCCCGTTATCACCCCCCTTTCCAAGTCCTTTCCTAATTCCCACTTTCGCTGTTTTTCCTAAAACTTCCCCAAAATCCCCAAAATTCCCCATAAATATTGTATTTTTATAATTGTTGGGAAACCCGATAATTATGTATTATTTTGTATGTAAAAACCCCCCTAAATATTGTGCAGTGCTAACTTTTTGCTCATCTCTTGAAAATTATTTAAAATCACCTATTTTTGAGCATAAACTTAACATTGCACGTATTTTCATTCCTGGTTGGCTTAGCGAAGATAGACCCTCCCGTTCCCAACGCATAACAAAATTCTCCTTGAATGATTACATCATCCTTTCGTCAGTTGGGAGTTTTGTCAAGTCACAGAGCGGTCGGTTTCCTAGATTGGGGGCCCCACCTTTCGCGTTCCTACACCTAAAGCGTAAGTCTTTCTTCTTGTTTTTTTTCCTTTAAAAACTTCTTTAACTCACCTTTTCTAATCCCCTTGTTCTGTCTTAACCCCCCTTTCAATTTATTTTGCCCGTTAACTCCTAACTCCCCTCCCCTCTCCGTCCTATTTGCGGGTTGCCCCCGTTCCCCCTGGGTCTAACTTTACTAGCTAAGCTTGCTTGTATTTTCCCATTGCCCGTACTGTTGCTGGTCCCCCTTCCCCTCTGTTTATATTCCCATTCGTGCCTTCTGTCCTTGTTTGTTTTGCGGGTAGTCCGCTATTTTGCCTGTCCTATCTGGGTAGCCCGGAAGGATTTCCCTGTTATAATTTGCCCTGCGTTGTCCCATTAAATCAGCCAGTTGGTCTTTTGCCTATTTAATTTAATTGTTATTACTAAGCTTTAACTAGATTTGATCTCTTTTCCTAGCTGGTAGAGCTCTGGGATTAGCCCGGAGCTGATTTATATCTGAGTTTAATTTGTGTGTGTGATTCCCCATTTGGTTAGGCGCCCCGTTGGCGTCCCCCAAAAATTATCTGTCCCCCATTGGCGAGGCAAGTCGGTGGAAAAGAGCCGCCTGGATTAAATATCTCCACCCGTAGTCGCTGGTCAGCGTTCTTGCGCACAGTTCCCTTGTAAAATTTGGGGCGTGAGCTCAGAGGTTTAATTCCCTAGCTCCCCCATATTTTACATGTGGCTGGGAAAACAAAGTGCATGCCGACGTCATATTTAAAGTCAAAAGATAGGTCATGCATAATCACGATATGTGCAAAGGGGGTGCATGAAGATAAACTTCAGAAAGTTAAAACATTAGTTTACAAAATTAAAAAAAACTTTTAATTATAACACGGATTTTAAAATCAAAACAGATATGCACACGTATTACGATATTCATAATGAATTACGATTAATTAAAATTTCACAGGTTACTTTATGTTTAGCCTGCGTTTAAGCCTGTTGTCCTAATTTAAAAAAATCACAAATAGCATTTTTGCAACTTTAAATAAACTTTTACTGCATGTTTAATTAAGATATCTGCAAAACTGGTGTTAATGTGTTAACTGTATTAACATTAAAATATTTTTAAATTTCGTAAACCAATGTTTTAAACATCTTCAGTTTATCTTCATGCACCCCCCTTTGTACATATTGTTATTATGCATGATCTGTCTTTTGACTTTCAATATGACGTCGGCATGCCCTTGTTTCCCTAGACTAACACCAAGACAAAGATGTTTAAGATAAAATACAGAGTTTACTAGAAAATACTGTATTTACTGGATGAGTTTCAGTAAAAATGGAATTTACGCGTAAAAATAGGAAGTTTAAAGAAAATACAATTCTTACTAGTAAATACCGTATTTACTGAAATCGGCCAGTAAATACAGTATTTACTGAATACAGAAATTACTACGACATATACACTAGTTGGACCTTATTGCTTTAACTAGAGATTTGATCAAAAATCATGCTTAGCTAAATTCGTAAAGTGTGCCTCAGCCCACATGTCCGTTGTTTCATATCTCTGAAATCTTTGACCGGTTCTGCAGTTTTTACAACAGGATGTTCAACGGTCAACACTCTGTTTAATCTGAAAAATTCGCTGTTTTGGTTCATAGCTATCATTTTATTTTATTGCTACCGTTTTGTTTCATTTGTTTAAGATAAAAAATAAGATATTTGAAATGGTTGCAGCAAACGAATTAAATCAACATTAAAATTTAATTTAAAGTCTGCCCAAAATCATACTTTCAGGATAATATTCGGGAAGCTCAAATCGTTTGGTTTGCTCGAATGTGAAGATGTAAATGTTAAATAAAATTAGGACAAAAATAGTAATTCGAAAACATAAACAGCGATTTCAGCTTTCACAATTAAAAACTATTTTAAAAAATTAGTACAAATAACAAAATTTGTAATACTTACAGAATATAACAGGCTTGTTTGATGGTAATAGCGAGAAAAATAAGATCAGTTCATGCACAAATTACCTACCGTTTGTGAAAATTGGTGTTCGAAATGCAAGACAAAAAATATAACAAATGAAAGTTATGGATCAAAGGCGGTCCTAACTAAAATTTTTCATGTCAAAATCACGCCACAAAAATACTCCGCAAAATAACGCTAAACTTTGGAGTCCTCCCCTGGCCGCAGTAATGGCTCAATTTAAAAAGTTCAAGAAGCAAACATGTCAGTTTTACAATTCTCTACAAGATGACGATAAAAAATTCCATTGTTATTGTTATCGTAAAAGTTAAGGTAGTTTATTAATATAATTATTATTGCAGTTTTACTATCTTAAAAATTTAGAAAGCGAAATGTACTCACGATAGGTAGATCAGCAACTAGCTCACCTTCATTGCTGGGATTTCAGTTGATTCAAAATAATATGTTCGATCAATGTATACATTAACAGCAGCGATGTCACTGAAAGGTTCATGTACATTTGTTGATATTTTAATTATTAACCTAGATCATGCATTCAAATTTCGAAGGGGCAAACCTATGACCCAACTTAACAAAGAGGCAGAATCATTTTAGTCTTATTCCTATTAGATGTGTTAATCTGGGTTTAACTGCAACTGGACGAACAGTGTTCATTCTTATTCAGGAGACGGAGAGGCAAAGCGAAGTCGCCAGCCTATAACGGCCTATTCACCGTTGTGTAGTCCTTTAATTTCCTAAATATTGCATATTTTTTCACAGTATCTGTTAAAACTGTGCTAAACTACACATTACTGTTACCAATACAATACCAACATTACCCAGGATTCTGAAAGCGGGAGTCAATGTGAAACTGAAACTGGGAGTTAACTAAAGATATTTTGTAAAGATAATAATTAGTAGAATAATAATTAAAGATAATCATTAGTAGAATTTTTAATTTCAAATTCGAATTTCACCCAATAAATATATAATAAAGACTGACCACAAAATCTTGAACAGAACTATGCTGAGATAACTTTGAGGTGAAACTGTGTGAAGTCTACATTCTTGGGAACCTCAGGAAGAGGAGAATCCGCAACAACCGTCATATCCGATCGGGAACCGGATACGAGGTTGATAAATACGCTTCAGATTTTAAAACAAAACGCTAATTAATTCGTATTCTCGTATATTGGTGCTTGGTATAAAACATTTCCGAAAATCCGGTCACATCTGGTCCATGTTCGGTAACCCGATGTCTAGGCTACAAAAACTGTACAGCAAGACAGGCAGGTCATACAGTTTCCCTTCTTGGATTTTTGGATTTCTAGGGAGAAATTAGTCTGTATAGAAAATTTTATGCAATTTGGACCAAAACTATGGTAAACTAAAACCTATCTATGGTCATGTCCGCATCGAAAAACAAGAAAAAATTGCTTTTCGGTTTGATGCTCGGAATCAAGTATAGAAAATGCTCACTTTTGGCACAATGAATGCTTGAGTCTACTTTCATTTTACCGGTGGCAAAGCTATCGAATATCCTGTCTATTTCTTGGTTTGAACTTAGAAATTTGCGATTTCATGGGCTATTATCTCAGTATCCGGTTAGACCCGAAATCAAAGTAGTTCATAACAATATTATTTGGTCTATCCGTAACAAACACCAACCTCAAATTACTTCATATCTGCTGTTATTTTTGAATGATATCGTTTTTAAATGAGCTGATTTTGTTGGTTTTGTCTAATTGTTATTTGTATCTCGATGATACAGCATGTCCCTCAGAATGTCGGGGCGGCTAGGCCCATGCCGAAAGGGAAATGTACCTTGCCGCTTGCCAACTGTGCTGACAGAAGTCCTGCATAGTGGGTCTGCACCGTTACAAAAGACACCTGGAGATGGAAGCAGTTCGGTTGATAAGAGCTATGCAGAGCGTGGAGGAGGTCGGCACCTCTTAAGGTGCGTCACTTTTAGCCCACCGGTGCGTGGAGATGTCTCGAGTGCTACTATGCTGCCCCCTTGGGAGCCCTTGAGGTGTCACAGCAGGAAATCTTTTGTGAACAGTGTCATCAACGATACTTTCACGGGTGAAGGAACATCTTACATCAAGATTCCAGGCTGTTATGATACAATACGGCTATTTTAGAGCGGTCCCAGTAAAATTATGAATGCTCTGTATTCAAGCACCCACTGCAAGATCAGCGCTTGTAGGGGAGATAGCAGCAAATTTATCGTGCATACTGGACTACGACAGGGCACCATTCTATCTCCAGACCTTCTTAACATTGGAATTAATAGAATGCCTTGGACAGTCACCCAGGCAATGTGCAGCTACATCCATTTTGTACCATCGTCACAGGCCTCACATTTGCCGATGACGTTATCCTTCATGGTGAATCATCAGTCTTGGGACAAGCAATGATTAATCGAGAAGCTGGAAAGCTTTGGTTTGTCTTAGGCGGTTCAAAATCGAATGTGCTTTCATTTTGCAACCTTGCTGCAGTCCACCTTCCAATTGACCAAGGCGCAATTGATGCTGTGGATTTTTTCGGATCTGTGAAGCCAGATCACTATCGCAGCCGAAGTGGCGGAACTATTTGTCAAGTCAGATCCAAAAGGCTTCAGCAAAAAACTTCTAAAACTTCTAAAACGCTGTCATTCACAAATTACAGCAGGTATGACGTAAATTGAGGTTGCGGCTTGTTAGGGATAAACCAAATTACCTTCTAATCAAATAATTTGACTTCCCAATTCGGACTTCGAACATCCTAGATTCAGATCACCAGGCCGGGAAAACCAATTTTTCCGTCCTGTTTTGGTCCAAACTAGAGGAAATCTTCCATTCACTAATTTCGACACGACAAATTCAAAAATCGTATCAGGGAAGCTACATAGCCATCCCATCTTGCTGTGCGATTTTTGTGACCTAGACATTAGGTTACCGGACATGGACCAGATGTGATCGAATTTCCGGAAATGTTTTTGGCGAAGGACCACTATGCTAGAGTATGAATTAATTAGCATTGTCTTACCGAATCTGAAGCGTTTTAGTATCAGGTAACGGACAAAGACCGGATAGGATAGTTTTAGCGGATTCTCCTCCTACTGAGATTTCCAAAAATATATACTTTGTAACTTCAAAGATTAACTCAGGACAGGCCCCTCAGTCCGGTTCCAAGATTTTTTAGTCAGACTTTAGAACGTCAACAAATTGAAGGTGCAATTTGTTTACATTTTTACCCAAAGTTTACACCATATGTTCAATTCTTTTATTTTGCAATTCTGCTCACGATAAAGAAATTTTAGCTGCGACGTCGGTAAGGCACTGATAAGATGACGTTTTCTTATCCTGTGTTGTCGCTAACCGAGTGATACCTTATCCTCCTGCGTGTAACAGGGCTGATTTGGGTTTACCCAAATGTCTAAATCCTATAATTCACGGCGTTCTTTGAAAAATAGCAAAAGACTTTCCCTAGGTCGTTCTCAAAGCTCACCCCTATTATGCATCTTGAAGGTGCGTAGTGCAAAAACTTGTTTCTGCGTGTACCGTCATGTCGGCGTGTCTGGACGTGCGGTCTGTTTGCGGACCGACGTCTGCGGTTGCGGACCGACGGAGTCTGGACACTAATTTGCGCAGTGTGTGGTCATTTCTGAGGGCGGGCTACTTTGCATCGGCGCGCGGGTCTTGTAGAAGTGCGTTGGAACCGCTGGCTGGAGGCAATCGGCAACATGCGTTACACTTAGTGTGAATGTGCGTCACATTTCTCCTGCATAAGTGGTCTTCAGTACCGGCGCCATGCGTCCGTCATACGTAGTGATGTAGTTTGCTTTGCGTAGCACATGGGTCTAGCCCACAAGATTGTTTTCAAATTTGTAGGCTGTACCGACCTGTGTTCCTTTTGATGCAAAATGTTTTGTTTAGTCTGCCAAATTCGACTGAACAATAAATAAAAATAGTGTGAAAATAGAATAACGAAATATAGTTTATATTCTTGACCAATTGCAGTTTGTTTATAAATGCGTATGAGGCTGTGATTCAACAAATCGTGTTTTTAAAACCTTAGCTGAATTAATGCAGAAGTAAGATGACAGCACTAAACTCATACGTTGACAATCCAAATGTCATTTTTCCTGCCTAAAATAAAAACTGTTCTTTGCAATATTATCGTGATAAAAGATTTATAATTGTTATTCTTTATTTCTGTTCTGTTTACGAACTTAGTTATATTTTAAATCCAATCTAAGCTAATTTTTCAAGAAATTGCGCAATGTTTTCATCAAATATTTACCTTCATTTTGCTTCTGATGGCAGTTCTTGTTATTTCGTAGTGATATTGTCTAAAATACTCAGTATGAATGAGCTACAAAATTATCATGTATATTGCCAGAAACTTCGAGTACTAATCATACTATATAATGATAACGAATAATGTACTTTTGGTTGATCAGTTGAATCAATGCAAAAAACTAAAGACTGGTTCTACCTGCACGGTGGAGGACACAGACAACTGTCAAACCATCTGTTGTGGTTCTGAAAGTAGGATCCTGCTTTATCGTGTAAGCAAGGCCCTTAAAATACAAATAGCTGTTACGTAATAAAGTGTTTTCAGCGCATCTGTTTTCAGCGTCAAGTAGCCACGAATATGCCCCGACTTAACATTTAAATACTAGATGATCAAACCTTTTCTTACAGTATTTGTAGTGCGAGTGACATGACTCCAAGTTTGGGTAAATAGGATCTGGTAGTATTTTCTGATCAGAACAATTGCATGTTCTGGATATATGTCGTTGGTAGCAAGATAGCCAACATTTCTGAAATCAGTTTAGCCAAATTTCTGAAATCAGTTTATATTATGATGAATTTGCTAATTTGCTCAATCGTGCCAAAACGCGTACTAGGCTTGACCGGTTTGGCTTGATAACACTGCAACTTCTCCCAACCTGTGACGATATGCTTAACAATATGCTGTAATCTCTTGCAAGAGGATATAATACTAACAGGGTGCCTTTAACCTACTCTCTGCTATCTTGGCAAAACCTTGTGCTATCTATCTTCCTTCTTCGCAAATTGACGCTCTCAAATCTGGGTAGGGCTTCGGTTGATATTTAGTATAACTATGCATTAAGTACTAGAACAGTATTTAGGGTTGCATTTAAGCTTGTATGTTTAACGAATCAATGTAGAAAAGCTACTAAGCGAGTGAGCAACCCGCGGTTCGTACTACGTTGCCGTGTAAGGACGAAGAGAAATCAGTTCGTGGAGTTCGTTGTTAGGTGCTGAGTTATGTGACTCTGATAACAGGGAGTAGGTTCAAATACGGTTTTGCACTCTTGCTGTCATATATTTGTGTCTAGATGTGTAGTATAATCAGGCACATGCTTAACTGTTCATGTACTCAGTCGCTCCTAATACAATGTGATTGTAATCGTCATAGTGAACCTTGGGTGTTTTACATATACGTTTGATGGGTTAACGTAGCTATTGCAGTTGCACATATATCATTGCACATAAAAGTAAGCACATAGCAGACTAGTCTACATCAAACAGACCTCCTGATTGTAAGTTTCATTTATGTAAAAAGTATCACTGCTGTTTGATAAGTCGTCATGGCAGTTAGAATACACATCCCCCAATCTTCGTTCGTAACCCTAAAACATTTCAAGTGATACCCCAAATCTTTCGTATTCTTATAAAGTCTATGAAATCTGTTGCCTGAGTATATCGAAACCTTTTGTTACCTCAATAAATCTTTATAATTACCAGCTGAGCAGAAAAACTGAATATGTAGTTTGGAGAGATGACAAATCCTTCGGTGAATGGATTTGCGATTGCTGAAGGGTGATGAATGATTACTTTCGGGCCGAAATTTCGATCATTTGTAAGCAGTTGGCCCGTAGTCAAATTAAGTAGCAATTTAAGTCCTGCAAATAAAGCAATGGTTTTAACTATAACTACGATGCCATTTAATGTTACAAAACATATTGCTAGTTTTGTTGTAATTTTAGCTACATAAGTAAAAAGGTCTGCTAAACTGGTAAGGAAATTTCCAATAGACATATTCGTTTTGACCGGCATCTATTTATTTCTGCTTAACGAAATAGATTCGAAATTTTCAAGCTTGTGTTAACTGCATATTAATACACACAATTTACAAGAAAACATTGTAAAGTAAAGCCTTTCATCCTTTACTTCTCAGGTGTTGATGCTCATTTTTGGACTCGGCTATGAATATTGAGAATGCCTGCAATTTCGTTTAATCACTATTTTGTTGAGACGTAATCAGTCTAATTCAAACTTGATCACTAGTTCTCTGTAGGGTCACTCTTGCCACCAAGATAGCATTTCATAGCACAAAATTACATCATAATCTACGGTGGTGTAGGTGCGAAAAGTTGTTGACAGCAGTTGGTTCATCACAATTCTCAAGTACATGTTTCTGACAATAGAAGTTTATAAGAATAAGAGTAGGTGAGTTCTCAGTGCATTACTGGTTTCTTGTTTTATGAAAATTAATTGCTGTTAGAAAAAGTTTTGCTATGCAGACCTCTTTGCTCGCCAATAGCCAGATCCATACTACTTGGCAAGTCATAGCGAAAACAATCACCTTGAAATGATTCCACTTTGTGTTTAAATTCTGATCTATAACAATAACAACTGAAATGTTCGTAAATGTTTTTACAGAAACCAGATTTTATATATAATCTGAACAGCACGTATGAATGAATCTGTTACCAAAAGTGCATTTAAACATAAAATTCAAGCCAAAATCTACTTTATTTGAAAATTCGTCTAGCAGACACAGATTCATAGATATTTCACTTAATTGTTGTCATACACACTTGCTGCTTCTCTCAAGTTATGAATCATACCAGAATAGCTGGTGTCTTAACTTCGACAGTAAACAAAGTCATTTAAAAAAAGGCAGCCGAAAGTGCTTTCCAGTATTGCCACTGCAATCCGAATGTGGTAGTTTCACCCGAAAGCTTCCACTTATTGGTCTCTCAACTCAAATGTCAGAGGAAAGGCAACCAGAGCAAGAAACCACATGGAGGTTGTTTAGTGCAAGATTTTACTTGAAGTTGTACTTATAGCACAACATTATAAAAACTCCTAATATCTTATCTAGAACAATTTGTAATCGAATGCTGTAATCTTTGTCATTTTGCCAAGGTTCAATATCTTACAAACGGCATGGTTTGTTGCCAACTTCGCAATGTAGGATAAATTCGTCGATTGTTGTCATATCTAGCAAAGGATTTAACGGTTTGTCTCCACCCAGCAGTAGAGCTTCCAGTACATCTGAGAAAAGCCTAATATAGTTAGTGAATTCATCCTGCTTTCGCGACGCACTTCCAGTGGCAATTTTTACCTAAATAGCTTGCACATCGCATTGGCTATCAAGCATTAATTTCTCATATTTTTTTTATTTATTGGGTTGCCGCTTTTTTACCGAAAAAAGTAATCCTTTAGTTTGGGTATGTACGTTACTGATTATTATTAGAAGTACCTTATTATTCTCGGTATTTTTGTCTCCCCTCGTTCTCGAGATTGGCTTCACCGATGTGGTTAAAATTTCACATGTAGTAAGGATTTGGTTAAAGGATTCCTAGACACCTAGGTTTCCAATCGCAATGCTGTTTGCAGTTACTGTATTCAGTGATGGCAAGATAGCCAAGATTCAAAACAGCAAAAATCGACCACTTTAGATTTTGTTCGAAAGTCCTCGAAAGTTGGGATAATGCTGATGCGTCAAAATGTACGAAATTTCAGTTACCGAGCCGCAGAGTAAAATGTCAAAAACCACTAAGAAATAAATGAAAGTTGTCAGATAAAGCTCATATTGGCGTCACTTAAATGCACTCGATGAGCTAAAAAACAGAACAGTGGTAATGAAACAAAGCTTGAAATTGTATCATATTTGAGTATTTCAGAGATGTTGCAAAAAAGGTCGAAGGTGAAGGTGGCGGAAATTTGGCTAACATGCGTATCGTCTGAACACGTGCAACGAGCTGAAACAAGTAGTAATAAAGAAGAGGTAACAAAATGGAGGGAAATTAAGTCCTTGACTTTCTTCTTTAGCAGTTGCAACCCGTTCATGAAATAAGCTTGTTTACTTTAATGTACTGCAGCTTGGGCTGTGGCATTAATTTTGCAGACAATATTTCTTGAATAAACAGCAAAGTTGTAGCACTGCCAGCAGTGCTCTCAGAGATTTGTATGCACACTAGCAGGCGAAGCTACGAGTGAAGGGCACGAGTGCGCGAAGCGCACGAATGTCCTTCACGATGGCTTCGCCCGCAGGTGTGCTCACAAATTTCTGTGAGCACAGCAAGCAGTGCTACAACTGGCTTGTAATCTGGCTCAAAAAATAGAAGACATTTCGCCTTCTATATGTCATGTTTCTAAAGACTGACATTTGACTTCAAATTTCAGTCGTTTATATACTATTCAACCTAGTTTGCATATTTCTTTCGGCAGAAAGTATATAAGGAGGAAAAATTCTTTATCATTGCAGTCAGTTCTGCTGGCTATCAGCAGCCTCGCTGCATACTCCGACAGGAGAGCAGCGAAGGCTTAACGTGCAGTACACTTGTACTGCACAGCGTAGCGAGCAATTCAATTGTACGCAGGCTGTTGTAGCATAGTTCGATTACACTGAGTCATTTTACAAGTTATGCTGAATCAGTATCAATCAATTAAATCAAATATGTGCTAAGACAACACGCCTTTCGCAGAAGGTGCACTGTAAGAGTCGCTTTCATGTCAGCCAACACAATTTGACTTTTCGTTTTGTATTTGACTTTAACCGTATCCCATAAGGAATAATTCTATAACGTCTATAATTCCAGTCTCAATTCAATAATGTATTTACTCAACCTTCGGTTGGTTTTGCTTTGAATACTTTACTTTAATACTATACTTTAAATTAAAGGAGTCAAATATTTTTCATCTTTTTTTCGTATCTAAAAAGTAGTGGCTAAACAAAAAGTGAATTTGTCAGATCCTTGATATTGGTAGAATATTAGCGAATCATAGTGGGGAAAAAGCCATGTCACATATCAGGCATTTTTCTTACAATGTTATCAAAGTATGTATATATTTGGTCGTCATCGATGTTTTCCATCAGAGCATAAAGGCATTTCAGCAAGTCGTCGATGTTTGCATTGCCTGTAGTAAAGCCATCCAATAGTCCTTTTATGGAAACTTCAGGACCGTCATTCAACAAAGGAAATTCGCCTATACAATAATGTGTATACAATAATGACAACAATGCCTTGTATTCTTGAAACAGGTATATAGCAAGGACATAAGAAGAAATAGCTGTTTGACATTTAAAAAACTTTTCATTTCCTCAAAGTCTTACCCGGCTTAAGACAAATACTATTAGGGATATCCTGAATTTGACATAAAGCGGACATTTTGTAACTACAGGGTTTCAGAATTCCTCCTCCAGTGCTGTAATACATATCAGACTGCAGACAAACAGTGCTTCTGTCACCACTTGTCCCCTCAGTGAAAAAGGTATCGGAGTTAACTGGTTTCCATTTGTCAGCAAATTGAACAAACCTATGCAACAATGGAAAAAATTGTAAATTCGTCAGTAGAGCACTATTCGAACGCCTCATTGTTATCTGAGCTCTACAAGTGTTAGTGTTGCGTAATTTGAAAGCATACCAAATGTTTGGGTAGTCTGCTCTTGTCAAAGATAAACACAGTATCACAAATTATATACGCAGACGGTTAAATCATAGTCAATTAAAACTAATCCTCAATAGAACAGAATTTCGGATTAAGCAGCTAATAGTAATGTAGCAGGTGAAATGAGCTTAATTTAAATAGTCCTACTTCTCTGTTTTCTGATAGAACTTGAGCTCATGTTCAGTTGATTTTATGTTATTACTTTTATTAACTCTCCCTGCTGTCATTAATATCAACCATTTTAAGTTTAATCTGGCCTTTGCAATCGCTGCTTTATTATTCTCAAGTTCACCATAATTTAAATATAATTTTTATTTCAGGCTTTCATTGCAGTTTCTTGCCATGCAAATTAAGGACGTGGCTGCGAAAGGGAATGTTGGGAAAACTGGCTAGTCTTTTGCCACATAACAGTAGGTTTGATACGAAATAGTTGCAGAGTTAAAAGAATTCCACGAAGCGTAGCGTTTTGTGGAGCCTTCGCATGTTGGTGTTGTAGGTCCGAAACTCGACATGGCATGCATACAAACTTCGCTCTACCCTGAACGCTATATACAAGGTACGGTGCCCAAACTTAGCAGAAACAGTCACATATATAATATTTGAAACTCGGAATCGCTAGTTTCAGGGAGATACTATAAAGTGCGAAATGGGGGGAGAGGGGGGGAGGTCAACTAATGTCTTATGAACGGTGGTTAACCAAATAAACCCAAATTTTCTCCAATTCATGCCCCCAGTATCTGCCTCATTTTTTGTGAAAAATGGGTAATTTTGTTCATCCTTGCTTCACAGTGCTAGATTATGTTTTCAATACTGTTGTTGTTTTGGTGTCATTTTGAAGATGTGAGTAAATTATTCCAAAGCACTTTGGGAGAATCGTCAGAAACTTTGCATATTGCAAGCCAGTGAGTGTACCAATTTATGCAGGAAGTTAGGTCAATAAGTATGGTTCCAATATTATAAATGCTAGATAGCTTTTTCGAAGTATGGGTGAGGATTGCTCCACAAAGCTCTAAGACAGCTGTAACCGTATGCTGGACGAAGGAAGCGGTTTACCGAATTTAATATCCGGACTAAGCCTGTCAAAGAATTCCAATAAGCACCTTTTCGGCAAAATCGGAGACAAAAAATTTTTGACAGCATTTCACTGCGCTTAACTTTTCAGGCCTAATATAGGTTATTTTCTAACGAAAAGTGAGCTAGTGCACTAACCGGAAAACCAAAACGCTCGAAACGTAGCCGCAGCTGCGAATTTTATTAGATAGAAAACGGCACACTAGTCACCTCGCAACTTTTTGCCAATTTAAAGCTTTGACCTGTTGTTGCTTCAGAAGAAAGCAACGCCCGAAAGCCGGAATACTTTTATTTTTTCGAACTACTAACAGTTAACAGTCGTGGTAGAAAGTTTCAGAATTGGTCAAACCGTTAACCACCGGTGTTGAAAAAAGCTTTTTGAAAAAACATATTTTTCGCACCAAAATTTATGCTTTGGCGTCCTGCTAAAACTGGCGTATATGAGATATATTGTTGCCCACCCAAACTTTTTACTTTGATGTATTGGCTAATGTTGGGCGAAAAAGTAGCTCTCTCCGACTATGCCGTGTCAACCCGTTCGTAGTCCCCCTTTAAACGAATTTGAGCTAGTGGATTAATATTTTGGGTTATCTTAATGGCAAATTAAATTAAATGGAATTGTCTCGTTTAATGAAGGATTAGCTGGATAGACTAATTACTTTATCCAGTTAATACGACGTTATACATAACAATGTGGGAGAAAAGATTTAAAGATACAATATTATTTATCTGTCCTACTTTTAAGTAATTTAGTTTAACCTCTTTTATGTTTAATGCACTTGTCAAATACATAAGCATACGGAAAATAATTTGATTTGCAAACTTGCAGAACAAACAATTGAATTATACTTGCAGATGCAATGTGCAAGCAGGTTTCATTAGATCATTAAAGCTAATAATCTGTGGATTAATTTTTACCCTTTCACATTTAGTCAAATATTTAGCAGACAGGAACTGTAGGGAAGGTGCTACACTGATTTTACCTTAAAGTGCAGCTATTGTTCCAGGAGGCTACCCAACGATCCTCGTCAATCACATACGTTGGGGATATCCAAACCTCTGCCAAATATCCCCACATTTTAAACATTTTTCTCCCATAATAGTTGTTGTCTGTCCTAAAACTGGAAGCAGTGCATAAACGAATAACATAAAAAGATGACGTATATAGAAACTTACAGCTAAAAACATTTCGGCGATTGTCTGCAATTTCGGCAATATCTAGTTTGATTGGGTATCTGCCTTATGGAAAAAGGGGTTACCACTATCAGTGATCAGCACTGTGTTATGATTGTTTTCAATACTGCTTTGATTAATTTCCACAAAATCCAAGTGCAAACGTATTTGATTTTTTTAGTTGCCAAGTTCCAAACACACAATACTCACAAAACTTTGATAAAATCCATCCACTGGTCCATGTCTATGAACGCTGGCAGATGAGAATTGGGATGTTGATATCCGCAGAAGCTTTCGGCACTCTGCTGACTAATAAAAATAACAGCACATATTAACTAAAGACATAACAGCAAGAACACTATCTTGTTCTAATTAATGCACTTTCTTTGTCAGCGACGCTTTGTCAATATTGTTTCCAAAAAACAATTTGATCCAGTAAGCCCTTTTGTATCAATGTGTGCAGTAGCTAGTTACGACTTCTTATGTTTACTTTATCGAAAACTGGTTCAGCGAACCCTAACGCTTAAAACACTAACATAGCATTTAGAAGTGAAAATTATCAACTAATTCTATTCGATAAACTGCAGTACCCTGGAAATAGAATTTTAGTTTAGGAGCCTAAGATATTTTGAAAAATAGTTTATCGCAAGCAGTAGAAAATCATCCGATGTATTGGCAAGTATTGGCATGTAACTTGCCCTGATGCAACGTAGGTCTTCAATAATAGATATCGACTGTGCCAATGCAAAGATCTAACAACAAGTCCTACCTCCATGGTTCTGTAGCCTCTGTAGTACTACTCATCTCATCCAATCCTTTTATCGGCATCGTGTCCTTCGGAGCAAACGCTAACAATATTGCAAGATTGTTTTTTTTGTATTTCAACGTGTCTTTATTTTTAAATTTTGATCAATATTCTACGTGGAACGATTGATATATCTAACCACCCTTCTAAATAGCAATTTGTTCTCCACGTCCTAACTTGTAGTCTTAGCCCTCATTTAAAAAACATAAAGTTTTCTAGATTTTCTGGCATAGTTTACCTTAATAATAATAATAATAATAATAATAAATCCTACCGGCATCAACGGGTTGTCGCGCGTTTTCCTCTTATTCTTCTGTGCTTATATTGGCTCGGGCTAAAACTCAGTTTTGGAAAATTCTCAGACTTCGACCCTATCACAACTTTTTCCCTACTCGCTGAGAGCTTTCGAATAAGTACCATATTGACAACTTTCAGGACAATTTTTAAAATTCCGGTTTTTCCGGAAATTGCGGATTTTCCAATCTGCGGTCATAGCTTTCGCCAGAAACATTTTCAGAAAATACGGTAATGATAAAAATTACTCAGCGCGACGAGCTCTTTCGTTTGAGTACCATATAGACTAGTTTTGAGCAAATTTTTCAAAATCCGGAATTTTCCGGATCGAATATATCGAAATCCGTAAATTTTCCAGTAATTTCGATTCCAGTTTCGAAATCAGCGTGGTCGAATTACCCTATGACCAACATTTAAGCAAAATCCGAGACAAAAAAGTTTTAAGTCCAAAATCCGGGTTTTCGTGAATTCCCGGATTTTCAGTTTTTCGGCTATAACTTTCGCTAGACGCATTTCCGGAAAATGTCGCAAGAAGGAAAGTTATTCAGCTCGACGAGCTCTTTCATCTGAGTACCATATCGACTACTTTTAGAGAAATTTTTCAAAATCCGGAATTTTCCGGGGCGAATATCTCGAAATCCGTAAATTTTCCGGAAATTTCGATTCCAGTTTCGAAATCAGCGTGGTCGAATTACCCTATGACCAACTTTTAAGCAAAATCCGAGACAAAAAGTTTTAAGTCCAAAATCCGGGTTTTCGTGAATTCCCGGATATTCAGTTTCTCGGCTATAACTTTCGCTAGACGCATTTCCGACAAAATGTCGCAAGAAGGCAAGTTGTTCAGCTCGACGAGCTCTTTCATTTGAGTACCATATCGACTACTTTTGGAGAAATTTTTCAAAATCCGGAATTTTCCGGGGCGAACATCTCGAAATCCGTAAATTTTCCGAAAATTTCAATTTCAGTTTCGAAATCAGCGAGGTCGAATTACCCTATGACCAACTTTTAAGCAAAATCGGAGACAAAAAATTTTTACGTTTCCCTTTCCCTCACCATTCTAAAAAATTCCGGGATTCGCCATTCCCGGAATTCGGGAGATATCGGGCTGCCCCCACAAACGGGAGCACTTCAGGTCACCCTCCAACTATGCTGAGAATTTCAGCCCGATCGGTCCAGCCAATCTCGAGAAAAAGGGGGGGGGACACAAATGTTGACCGGAATAATAAATAAATAAACTAGCGCCACTGCAAGAATGTGTTGCCCACAACAGGTTTTTCTGTTTATTTTCTGCCATAACCTTCGCTAGACTCATTTTCATAAAATGTCGCAAGAATGAAAGTTGTTCAGCTTGACGAGCTCTTTCGTTTGAGTACCATATCGACCACTTTTGGAGAAATTTTTCAAAATCCGGAATTTTCCGGAGCGAATATCTCGAAATCCGTAAATTTTCCTGAAATTTCGATTTCAGTTTCGAAATCAGCGTGGTCGAGTTACCCTATGACCAACTTTTGAGCGAAATCGGAGACAAAAAATTTTTGACCAAATTTTGGATTTTGAAATTTCGCCTTGGTCCCCCCTTACCATTCGAAAAATTCCGGGATTCGCCATTCCCGGAATTCGGAAGGTATCGGACTGCCCAACTGAGGATCCAATGTCCTAGTCAAGGGCTTCAAAATGAGGTATCAACCACCCCTGTACCCCGTCCCAATCTCGAGATCTAGGGGGGGGGGACAGACGGATAATAATAATAATAATAATAAATCCTACCGGCATCAACGGGTTGTCGCAGCCATTTTCCCCTTATCTAAAGGGTCAAAACTCAGTTTTGGTGCATTTTCAAAACTTGGTTCTATTACAAATTTTTTCCTACTCGTTGAGGGCTTTCAGATGAATACCATATCGACTACTTTTGAGATAATTTTTTAAAATTCGGGTTTTCCGGGAATTACCGGATTTTTAGTTTTTCGGTCATAACTTTCGCTAGGCGGATTTCCGGAAGATCCCGCAAGCAGGAGACTTGTTCAGCTCGACGAGCTCTTTCATTTGAGCCCCATATCAACCACTTTCGGAGAAATTTTTCAAAATCCGGAATTTTCCGGATCGAATATCTCGAAATCCGTAAATTTTCCGGAAATTTCGATTTCAGTTTCGAAATCAGCGTGGTCGACTTACCCTATGACAACCTTTTAAGCAAAATCGGAGACAAAAACATTTTTAAGTCCAAAATCCGGGTTTTCGTGAATTCGCGGATTTTCACTTTTTCGGCTATAACTTTCGCTAGACACATTTCCGGAAAATGTCGCAAGAAGGAAAGTTGTTCAGCTCGGCGAGCTCTTTCATTTGAGTACCATATCGACCACTTTTGGAGAAATTTTTCAAAATCCGGAATTTTCCGGGTCGAATATCTCGAAATCCGGAAATTTTCCGGAAATTTCGATTTCAGTTTCGAAATCAGCGTGGTCGACTTACCCTATGACCAACTTTTAAGCAAAATCGGAGACAAAAAATTTTTAAGTCCAAAATCCAGGTTTTCGTGAATTCCCGGATTTTCAGTTTTTCGGCTATAACTTTCGCTAGACACATTTCCGGAAAATGTCGCAAGAAGGAAAGTTGTTCAGCTCGGCGAGCTCTTTCATTTGAGTACCATATCGACCACTTTTGGAGAAATTTTTCAAAATCCGGAATTTTCCGGGTCGAATATCTCGAAATCCGGAAATTTTCCGGAAATTTTGATTTCAGTTTCGAAATCAGCGTGGTCGACTTACCCTATGACCAACTTTTAAGCAAAATCGGAGACAAAAAATTTTTACGTTTCCCTTGGTCCCTCCTTACGATTTTTAAAATTCCGGGATTCGCCATTCCCGGAATCCGGGAGATATCGGGATGCCCTTACAAACGGGAGCACTTCAGGTCACCCTACAACTATGGTGAGAATTTCAGCCCGATCGGTCCAGCCAATCTCGAGAAAAAGGGGGGGGACACAAATGTTGACCGGAATAATAAATAAATAAATAAATAAAGAAACTTAGCCATATCAAAGGGTTGTCTTTTTTTTAAAAAAATGCGACAACCCAATAAGCACAGACCAATAACAAAGTGTTGCCCATCCTTTGGAAAAGTGGTCAACACAATAAATAAATAAATAAATAAATAAATAAACATAGCCATAACAAAGGGTTGTCTTTTTTTAAAAAAAATGCGACAACCCAATAATAATAATAATAATAGCATAATACTGAGTTCTTCCCAGAAATTTATTGTTTGGATTTACCAGATTGTAGTACAAATTCCAACCGAAAATGAAGGGAAAACTAATACGAAAGCTTGCTTTCGTTTGCAAAACTCCTCGTTCTCTGTGATATTCAAATTAAGGGGGTGCTACGAAGGGGTTGGCACGACGTCGTCGGAGAGAGCTACTTTTCCACCCAACGTTAGCTAAGATGTCAAAGTAAAAAAGTTTGTTGTGGGCAACAATGTATCACATATACACTGTTTTTGGCAGGACGTCTAAGTACAAATTTTGGAGCGAAAAATGGGATTTTTCAAAAAGGTTTTTCAGCTCTGGTGAATTAACGGTTTGACTGATTTTGTCACTTTTGGTCATAAATGTTAACTATTACTAGTGATAAATATTAAAAGTAGTCCGGCTTTCAAGCGTTGCTTCCTTCTTCAGCTATAACAGCTCAAAATTTGAAATTTGGCAAACAGTTGCCATTTGACCGTGCGCCGTTTTCGATCTAATTAAATTGACAGCGTTTTACCAAACATTAGGTTCTAATAGAGGCAAACTGTCTGTAAGTGTCGAGGGCTTTGGTTTTCTGGTTAGTGTGCTAGCAAACTTTTTGTTAAGAGAACCCTTATTTTTAGGCCTGAAAAGCTACCAAAGCGCAGTAAAAATGAGGTCAAAAATTATTATTCCCCGATTTTACGGAAAAGGTACATATAGGGGGTATTTGACCTGCTGAATCCGAATATGAAATCCGTTTTCGATATGACGCTTCCTTCGTTCAGTATGCGCTTACAACTGTCTTAGAGCTTCTTAGAGCGATCGCCATCCACATATACTCCGAGAAATCAATCTAGCATTTATAAATATTTTAGCGAGGTTTAGTGACCTAGCTTTCTGTACATCTTGGTACACTCACTGGCCTGTAATGCGCAAAGTATCAGTCGATTCTGTTACAGTATTTCGGAGTAATTGACTCACTTCTTCGAAATGGCACCAAATAACAGCCACAATATCGATAATGTAATCTAGCACTGCAACGCAGGGATTAACGAAATCACGTCATGTTTACAAAAACTAAGACAGTTACTTGGAGTATTAATAGGAGCAAAGTTGGGTTCATATGTTAACCTACACCCGTATAGACCTATAACACCCAAATTTTCGCACTTTGATTGTATCTCACAGAAAAGTATACACTGATCTAAGGATTATGTTATACGATATCAAAGCGGTATATGTCAGATCTATTTCTGGAAAATTTGGGTACCGTACCTTGCGCATAGCGATCAGGGCGAGGCGAAGTTTGTGCACGTGTCATGTCGAGCTTTGTACCGACAACACCAACTTCGGATTGCTCCACAGGACGCTACGCTGCATGAAGATCTTTCAAACTTTGAACTATATTACACTAAGCCTAATACTATTATGTGGCAAAAGACTAGCTAGCTTTTCCAACATCGATCTTTTAGTGAAATTCGTAGCCCCCCCCCCTTAAATGAGTTAATAGTAAGTAAGTAGTAGTAGTAGTAGCTTGTAGGGTACCAGAACGAAACAATTCAAAGTTTTGCTAAATATGCACATCTAATGGTAAATTATGGAATATTTAAGCTAAGTCCATGGTTATAAAAATTTTTAAGCGGGTTCAGTCCTAGGTAACTAAAGTGCTAGCAGGTCTCTGTTTAACAAATATGCACTACTTCTACCTAAGATTGAATTATGGAAATAATGTGGCTAGGCAAAGAATGCATATACCTCACTCCTTATTAATTAATAAACAAAATCTGGAAAATACGAATTACTTAATAGCAGTTTTTCTCACTTGGAATTGTAGATTTATAGATAAACATTATGCTTGGTGAATGCTATCTGTTCTTGTTTATGGGAAGCAGCGTCTATCTAAAGCTCTAAAGAACTTATTAAACAGCTATAAACAAGAAGCTGTCACTATGATTTTGTGTCAAACAAAATTATCTGAGCCCGGCATACATTCTTGCATAATTTTCTGCATGTTACTGTCAATCTTAAACACTCGATAGAGGGCGTGAACAAGTTAATGGCATACCAATCTGAGGCAGTCTGCACAAATTATTATATTGATTATCATATACCTCCAGTATGGACCATAGTCAATGGTTAATACTGCATCAGGTACTAAGTAACACGCCCTATCTCCTCGGATCCAGCCTGACGGACACAACGGTGATGGTGGTACGTATTCTATAAATAACTGCAAGTGTTGCAAACCATCTTTCATTGCGTTTTCGTTTCATAGAAAATCTGGGAAGCTGTCTTATTTCCATGCACTTTTAGCACTGTTGTATATGTTTTAGATAGTGTCATTATATGCAATCAATAGACAGCTGCGATAGCGGCAATACAATGCTGAAGCCAACCTTTTGGAAATGTCCTCAATAAATTCAGCTCAAGCCATAAACGGGTGAAATTGCGCTTAGAAAAGTCAGATTACCCGTTACGATTTGATCAGTTTAGTCAATTCACACTTTCAAGCTAACTACATCTATAAATAACTACTATTCCTTGTTTTAGACTTATCGATTTAGCATAATTTTCAACATTTGGAGATGAAGATCCATACTACACTGGAGAAACATAGCGCTTCTAACACTAATTGCCAATATTTCATGGCTTACTTGAAGTCTTCGAAAATTCCTGATAAGTAAATTCGCCATTCATCATCTGTAGAGCAATCGATGACCACGCATAAATCATAACCGACTGAAACACAAAATCACTTCCTGTATTTTTGTACGAAGTATCTGCAAGTGTGTTAAGGACTGTTAAGGTCTAAACCAAAATGTGAAAACTTACCCTGTTATTTAAACCTTCATCGTCCCAACTGAAAGGCACTTTCTAGATTGAGAATGGGGCATACTAGATAGAAAGGGAAACGTTACTTCATTAAATTTTACATAGCTACTTAATTTTTGGAGACCTGAGGACGGTGGGGACCAGTTTGAATACCTTTCTCAATTTCGCCAAGCGATTTCTTCAGCTAAATATCAGCAATGGAAGCGATGACTTAGAAAAAGTCCTGATTTAGGTGTGCATTACATATGCTTAATTGCAATAATTTCATCTTGAACAGTAAATACTCCACAAACGCTCCAGCAACTGAGCAGGCTGTAGGATTGTAATTAGAAGATTGCTATTGCGGGTATTTGAAATCAGTGCGCTCTTCAGCTTAGCGTCATTTTAATACTTGCTTAAACACGGAAACAACATGTTATTTAATTTTCGCTATAATGACACGATATAATGACTCAAATCAGAAGAATTACTGATAACCGGAATTACTCGGCAACTAGGGAAAGCATCTAAATCACTGACCATTGACGAGGAGACGAGGACGTGGAATGGAAATGTAGTCTTTCCAAGTGAGAAATTTTATCTAGGTTATATAGGTGCCGCATGTCACAAACCTACCAGTCTACGTCCTGTTAAGGAAGAACTGATACGTTGTTTCCAAAAAGGATTTGCATTGCATACTGTAACTGACGGAAAATTGCTTTGTAGGTTCATCTAAAACGTGATGGAAACAAGAAGGAATCGTATACAAATTTCCCGTGATTGATATTGAAAGTTTGTCTGTCTAAATAGTTTCTTTTTCCAGACTCTTTCTTTAAAAAATCTGTATTAATATACAGTCAGGATCAAAACTGCAGTAAAACAACTGTATTTAAAACAAGGTACCAATAACAGTTCTTACTGTTTTAATGACCTTCACAGGAAATTTGAAGAATGCCTTCAGAACAAGAATAGCACACAACAATGGACCAATTGAAGGCAACAGTAGGAAAGTTGAACCAAGGAGGCTATCGGTTCGAAGTTTCAAAACTTGTTTTGCAAAGGCAGCCAAAAATAGAAAAACACCCTGTTTAGATCACGTGTCAATGTTATCACACCTTATCACATATTAATAAATATAGCAATATTAGCAAAGTTGTTAGCATTGTAGCGATAGAAACCAAGGTAGCGACTAATCCTGGGTTTCGATGTTAATAGCAACTGCCCCTGCTTAGCTTTTGTGAACAAGTACTATATACGTAATATATAAGGATATAACTGCAGATATATAAGATATTCTGCAAACTTTAGCTTACAAACTCAAAGAGAATACAAATTTTCCATACAGTTTTGTCTTGAATTATGCATTAAACTATGTTCTGCACGCGACATTGTTTTCTTCTAAAGTTTTGCAGTTAACTTCTCAGATTTATTTACGATTTGAGGATTTCAAGCGGCAATCTCATGCTGCTGAACATCTGATGCAAATTTCAATAGGAAACTAATAATCCAACAAATCGACCGATTATCTTGGGCTCTGTGTGGCTTTACTAGAAATGTTTCCATTTTCAAAATTCAAAATATCAATGCTTGCGTTATGTACATACTGAGTTGAACGGAGCGTTTATCCCTCTGATTGCAATCTTGACATCCTTCCATTTATTGAATGCTAAACAGCAAACTGAAAGCAGCATTTGTTGTAATTCTTGTAATTACATCGTATAACACATAGCTGGAACGACAATACCTACAACGAATTCTTTTAATGACGTGTAATCGGCCACACGAAATCTTGAATATAACATTTAACTGCTTTGAAAATTTATTGCGAATTTGCTTGAATTTATGAAAAAATACGATATGGTGTTCACCACTATAGTTCATCCATTGTGGTTGAAGTAAGCGATGTATTGATTGCTTCGCTTAACTACACCTAGACTGATTCCTTAAGCAATTTGATTCAGAGTCTGTGGAATTTTTTAATTTGTAAAATGTTTTGTGCAGTCCACTGCTTGTTTACGGAGCAGGTCAAGCAGGTACAAATCAGGTAAAGCTAATATTCCTGACGTTATCTCAGTCCCAGGAAATAACAATAAATTTTCGGAATCCCGTGTCCTATATTAAAAATCCTTAGATGCAATGAGTGTTATTCGTATGCACTGGTGAGCTTAGCAAGTCTTTATGAAACATCTTTATGAAACATCTCACAAGAGCGTCTAGTTCGCAAAAATGTGTTCGTAGTATTTGCGTTTGTAAAAATTTTTGTGTGCAGTGCACTGTCAGGAGTGTTCAAGGCATGTGCAGAAACCAAGTTTTGGTCGCGTAAGCTGCTTTAAACTGGATTTTCCGGAGTTTACCAAACATGTTTGGAGTACCGGATTAGAGAAACCTCTGAGGGTCCACGGAATCGCCCTCTTTGGGCACATATTATTACAACATATTACAGAAATCAGAAATTCTACAAATTAAAGTACCTTTTAAGTACACTAAAGTGAAATTCTTTTCTGAAAGCAAACATATTCATCTGGAACGGCTTTCCTCAGTCGTAGAGATGACGTTTTGTGCAAACATATTGAAAAATCGAATACTGCAGATCGGAATTCAGAATTTTAAATGGTTTTTAGAATATTTGGTTCTATAAAATAATTGTTGCTGTTGTAATTCCCAAAGCCTCTACACTTTGTACACGCATCATTTTGTCTGACAACCATTTCTACAACCAATTATACATTAAAGTGGAAATCGTAATCTGGTAAAGGTCATTAGTTTTGCAAAATCGATCCAAAATGAAGGAACAATGTCAACTCCAGAAAGGTCAAAATAAATAGAAAAACAACAAATTTATTCTAAAATCTGCAAACAATGTTGCCAAATGTTGAAACATTTCCAAAAAACTAGCTGAACCAGCTTATAATCGCTTAGAATGGTTAAGCAATAAACCTTGGTCTGCATCTAGTTGCATTTGGTCTGCATCTGGTTTTGACTTTTTAGTTAATTCCCCCCCCGCAATTTGGAAGACGGTTCAAAGGCAACTAAATTTAGATCAAAATCAGTATGCCAAAAATCAGTGTCCTTGTTAATGTATCCAGCGAAAGCATTCATCATTCACAACGGGTGATGATTTTGCAGCAGCCCTTAGACGAAGGGATTAGTTAAAGGCATTAAGTAAATGTTGTTTTACCGTATCTTCGTTTGCAGAAACACACGTAGCCGAAAAAGAAAGAGGAACAAAGCACCATAGCCAATAGCAACGGAAGAATCCACAAAGTGTTGTTTTGGTAATGGGCTATTTCGGAATTATTCTTGCCTATGTCTAAATAACACACTTTTCATTGACCACACTGTGGTATCTGCTTCAGTATTCAGGAGCACCCAGCTAAGGTGGTGATTCCTTTTTGGCAAATATTGTTGGTTGACGGCTCAAACCAATGTGAAATTTGATGAAACTGTCCAAACTAAGTTCATTTGGTGTTCTAACACCCTCCGCGCAATCCCGCTTCAAAATTTCGAGATTTACGTTCAGGACGGTTTTTGCCGATTTTTTACGTTTGAGCAGCAGCCGCATAACTATGACTATACTCTGTTGAATGATCTCGCTGAGCTCTACATTTTTGCTTTTGGTAGCAACTTTCTAGCTCTTCTCCAGTTTGAGATATAGCCGATTTTCTTATTTTGGCGTTGAAAACTTGTCATTTTTGCAGAAATCAAATAATCCAAGATTTCTTGAGCTGCGCAAGCCGTAAAATTAAACTAAGGGTGTCGATTTGAAGGTCTTGTCGAGGCCAATCATCTGAGGCATGACAATCTTCCAACTGCTGTCCCGTGAGCTGCTATCATAAAAATGTAGTTTTTGCAAAAACATGACCAAATTTTTCCAGCGATTGTGGAGCATTTACTATGCACGTTAGAGGGTTGCCACTTACAAGACATGTTTTACACAAAAATGCCCAGGGACCCTTTTTTAGTTGCCCCGATTGCTGCTTTGTAGCTAAAGTGGCCGCTTGCTAAATTTGGGAAAAGTAGGCAAAATCCAGGTTACGCAAACATTTTAGCTAATTTCTTCCTAACGGAGAGTGATTTCATGATAATTAAAAAAGGGTCCCCAGCAATTTGATAGTGGAATTGAATGATGTAGCCGATGCCTCACGAAAAAATTTTCTTTAGTCTGCAAAAAATCTGAAAAATTAAAGTACTTCGAAAATCCAGTGAAACAGATTCCAAGAACTGAAGTTAGGTTCACTGTATTCACTAGAAAGAGAACATCGTAAGCTCCATTTTGATATAAAAATGGCGTCTTAACTCCAAGTAATGAATGAGTAATAAGTGTTCAAAGTTGATGTCTCCAAAAGGAATCACCACCTTAAGGCTACATATAAAGTTTAGGCAGTTTAACTAAAACTTTCAAAAAATAAAACTAATTCTCCAAGAGATCTAAGCGAGTTCTCAGAAAATAGTGAGACAAAATTGCGTACAGCTAGCATCAAATTCTTTAACTCTGTTACTGCCACTCAAGCTTGACTGTTTTACTTATTCCTGTAAAATATCCTGTTAAGGTGGTGATTCCTTTTGGAGCATCAACTTCAAACTATTCTTATTCATTACTTGCAGTTAAGAAGTCATGTTTACATCAAAATGTAGCTTGTTTTAATTGATACCACGAAGCAAATTTTGGTTTTCCAAAAACTGTTCCACACATTCTAGAAGAAGTACAATTTACCAGATTATTTGCAGACTCAAGTATTTTTTTTCGCCAGACATCGGTTGCATCAGCTCTAATCAAAGAGCTGGAGGCGATTCTTTAGTCAGCATGAAATCGCTCATCACTATGGACAAATAAGCCAAAATGTGTGAGAACTTGGATTTTGCCTACTTTTCCAACTTTGGAAAGCGACCACATTAGCTGAAAGGTGGTCGCAGCCACTAAGAACATCATTTTGTATTTTTGTGCAGAGCACATCTGTTAAGTAGAACCCCTCCAGCGTGCAAGGTGAATGCTTCACCATTGCTGAAAGGAAATTGGTCTTTACTTTTGCAAAACCTACATTTTCTATGATAGCATCCCGCCAGCGGGATAACAGTTGGAAGATCATCATGCATCGGATAATTTCCTCTGTGAGACGTTCATATCGACATTTAATTTTACGGCTTGCATAACACAAGAAATAATGGATTGGCTGACTTCTGCAGAAAGAACAAGTTTTCGATGCCAAAATAAGAAAATTGCTATATCTCACAATAGGAGAAGCTAGAAAGTTACTTCCCACAGTAAAATTATTGAGCTCAACGAGATCTTTCAAATGAATATAGTCATAACTAGGCAGCTACTGCCAAACTTTCAGAAATTCGCAAAAACCGCCTAGAACGAAAATCTTGAAGTTTTGAAGGGGGATTGCAAAAAGAGGCTGTTTAGAGCGCTAAACGAACTTATTTTAGAAAGTTTAAATTTCATCTTGATTTACGCCGTGAACCAAAAGTATATGACCAAATGGAATCACCAAAAGTTAACTCGTTAACTCAAATAGGTACGTTTGATCTGTGTGATAATTAAGACTGTCTGGCAACGCATAATAATATTATGAATCTCCTAACAGGGCTAGTCAGAAATGCAAGTTTCACAAATTTGGAAGCGGATGCATTGTTCTTTCATTAAACAGAGTTGCTAAAAATGATATGCAACAGTGGCTAAGTTTGTGTATTGAAGTGTCAAAAACACGAATCACTGAGTCTAATTATTCTTTTAAACTAAAACTCACTGCTACTAAGATTTGAATTTTCGTCAAGGAAAAACATCCGTTTCACCGATAACTCGTATTCTTCTGTTTTACTGTAGCTTCTACCTTCAAATAAATAAAAACGAGCCCCAACTCGTCGAAATGCCAATTAGCATCAGCAGCATGGTTGTTATATAGCATCATTAAAATAACATTAACTGTTTTTAAAATATTACATAGTGCATGCTTTTGCATACTAAGGTTACATTCTACGGTAGTGCATACTTTTGCATACTAAAGTTACATTCTACGGCAGTGCATACTTTTGCATACTAAGGTTACATTCTACGGTAGTTGCAAAATTTTATATTATAGCTATCACTTCGCTGTCTAAGCGAAATTGGTCTCGTCGTTTTTTGGTTAATAACAATTTTTTGGGGTAAGCCTCTGGTGCAGTAGCTGCTATCAATGTTTGCATTAAATCCTGCGGAGAATAATTGATATACAAGAAACATAATAAAGAAACATAGATAACAATGTCTCAATTGCAATTAACAAATGACTTAATACTTGCGACATGCGCTTTGTGAAGATTCGGACTCGGATTCACAAGTAGAATGTTACCTGCAGTCTGCCCTGCGGTGCATCTGCAAAATCTAATGACGCCAAGGTCAAATGAACCACAGGAAGCATTGTCTTGTGTGGTTTGAAAGCAGTTGTCATTCCAAGTTTGCCAGTACAAACCCATATCCTGGTGTTGAGCAGATTGCATTGGCCGTCGGAAAAAAGCGCCATTAGAATATGAGAAGAAAAATTCCGAAAGTCTTCTTTCCATTGATGAAAACTACACACCATTCCATGCTGAGTGCATGCAATGTCACAGCTTGAGCTTACGGAAGCACGGTACCAATGGGCTTTGTTGAGGATAATGGGATTATCTAAAAACGTTTTCGCAATGGATGACAAATTATGTTATTTAATGTTTAGGAACTAACAGGTGCTAACTTCAGTGCTCAGGTTGCTACCAAGTTCGGTTTACTATATTTGGAATGTAGACGGGAATAACTTGATAGAGGTATGTTTGCAGTAAAAATTTCTTTATGAGAACAGGCTCCATGTGTTCAAGACCGATTTTCCTGTGATATTCTTTCCATAAATGTTCTAATCATACTTTTCAAGTTCAGATGGTTAAACAATCAGTCAACACTGCCCCCACTATTCCCAATACAAAGTATTCAATGAAAGGTTCAGACCTAAAACATCAGAAATAAATGTTAACCGATTAGAATTTTATGTAAGTCGGAGACTTAGAAATGCGATAAAGTGATGAGCGAATTTTAGGTCCTCATAATCAGGACTCATCTGAACATCTGTAATGTAACTGCCAACTCAGTGAATATTTACGCACTTACCATGGCAGGCACATAAGCTGTTGTCTAGGGATGTATTGTACCAAAAACATTTTGTATTTTCACGTTCGCCTGCTACATTTGCTTACAGTTGGTGTGACAACACAAAATGTTTTGGACTGAGCCATAGCTGTAGCTATTTGGTTTTCCGATCCATTAAAGATGAATGAACAGCTGCTTTTGAAATCGTGGCGAATGCCGATGGCTGAAAACAGAAAATACATCAGTGAAAACATGCACCATCTATACTGCAAGCATACTTAAAAGCATTCACAATGTGCTACACTAATTCCTTGCCACTAATCTTTTGCAATAAATAATGCAGCATTGTTGCAAGGAAAGTGAGTTGTGTTGCTTCGTCTATCAGTCAGCTACCGAATTCTTTGAAATATGTCGCACATAAACTAGTTCGTACACTTGCCTGAAGCTAGCAACATTCCAAGTACCAGTGCGACTAATGACGAAACCACCATGATAATTTCCTGCAGCTAGAGTAAACCACTAATGCTTAGTAATCCAGTAATTCTATATATATACGCTGAAATTGACTCATATATAGCATGTAATAAGCTCGTAAGCATATACATGTGTGTGTGTGTGTGTGTGTGTGTGTGTGTGTGTGTGTGTGTGTGTGTGTGTGTGTGTGTGTGTGTGTGTGTGTGTGTGTGTGTGTGTGTGTGTGTGTGTGTGTGTGTGTGTGTGTGTGGGTGGGTGTGTGTGTGTGTGTGTGTGTGTGTGTGTGTGTGTGTGTGTGTGTGTGTGTGTGTGTGTGTGTGTGTGTGTGTGTGTGTGTGTGTGTGTGTGTGTGTGTGTGTGTGTGTGTGTGTGTGTGTGTGTGTGTGTGTGTGTGTGTGTGTGTGTGTGTGTGTGTGTGTGTGTGTGCGTGCGTGTGTGTGTGTGTGTGTGTGTGTGCATCAAAACTGTATCAAACGTATACTGTGCTGTCCTTGTATCAAAAAATACCGTGCTATAATGAAACGTTTGGTTTCTAAAATTGTTCTCCAGCTCCCCTTGTTTGTTGAAAAGGAATTTATCCTTTGCTGTTATGTAACTTTTATTGTATATTTTATTGTTGCTTTGATGGGAGCATTTATTTAAATATGTAATTTTAGTATCAGCGTTAACTGCTGGCCAAAAATGGAGTGCAAGTCGAAAAGATTAAGATTGCCCATAAGGTGATATTACACCAAAACATGGCCTAAAACGATATTCAGTTTATGTATGCAAAGTAGTAGCCCAAAGCACTTTCGGTTTGGCGGAAATGATGGTAGAAAGCTGACATAATCTGTGCTTGCAAAATGGTTGATAATCTCTGTATTCAAATTTTCAAACTTTGAAATGTCACATCTTAAAAACGGTCTAACATAAAAATGTATGCATTAAAATTGAAGTAGGCAGTGAGACTATGAGTTTCTGACTCAGTTTATTGCACTGGGCAAACTTCCGCTTCTCTGTGGTATTTTACTTTGTAATTTTGTGGGGTAACGTTTGAACATGTACCACATTACGATCACCACTTTTGTCGGGAATTACGAAGTTTGTGTCAAAGGTGTGCTTATGTCCCTTATTTTCGGAATATAATAAATGGTGCCTGCTTTGTTCTAAATGTTTTTCTGTTTTCTGCTGATGAATTCTGACATAAGGTACGCAACTTCAGTGGATTTATTTCCAATTCCAAACACTAAATACAAAATACAAGTGTTGATCACAACTCTAAAAAAATCTAAAAATTTAGAATTACTAAAATGGCAAAACAAGATCTATACAAGAGTCACGACTCCAAGCACTCAAAGATGAGTCCGACTGGTTACTGTTTTTTTAATTATAGACATGACTCATTTTTCAACCAAAACACCTGTATGCAATGTCTTTTATCATATTTGTTACAAAATGACAACCTCATTTCTAGCCCTAACAGTTATTAGACATAGCAGTGCTTCGAGCTTAGCAGCAAATTACTCAACGCTCGTAAAAGATAATACTTTAATTTTAAATAAGCTGGTTAAAATATATCGTCTGGATTCGAGTATGAAATATATTTATAAAAGTGAGCGAAATTGATGTTCGCAGAGCCACTAACTCTAGAAAACGTCCCAGGGCCCACATGTCTTATTTTTGATGGCACTAAAGGAATGTTTCTTCGATTCTGCTTTTTCGAGAAATCGATGTTTAAGATCTAAGGTTTATGCTTAACTGTTGTGTCAGAAACGTAAGCTAACGTATGCTACATTTTGCCTGTTGGAGAAATATCTCATCATATGCTTTTAAAGTGATGTATACATCACTTTCCAATACCAAAAATTAAGCACGTTACAGCAAGAGTACATAATACATAAGAGTATGACAAGCGTCATACGCTATGTATTATCAGCTCGCTACATCCTCTGCACGCTATCGGCTGACCCCGTACCTAAATCAGACACCCGTCACCCCGCCCCTATACATGTACGGGGTCTAAACGGGGGATCGGGCTCGTGCTTGTATATTTTGTACACAGATGTGTAAATCATACAAGCTTAGACCCCATACACAAATTGGGGCCCCGTCAAGTTTAACATGTAAGTATACTAACATAGACCCCGATCCCCCGTTTGGACCCCGTACATGTATAGGGGCGGGGTCAAGGGGTTCCTGATTTAGGTACGGGGTCAGCCGATAGCGTGCAGAGGATGTAGCGAGCTGATAATACATAGCGTATGACGCTTGTCATACTCTTATGTATTATGTACTCTTGGTTACAGCAACTTAAAAACATTGCACAAATAGAAACCAGCTTATAATAAAGTTAGTTCTCCAGAACAATAGTGCCCGTATTGTTGTGATCTATCGTAGAAATACAAAAATCAAATCAAAAGTCGCGATTTTGAATATCTGAGTCGAATCGCAATTTATTCAGAATGCGGAAATCGAACTGCATCGAATCGTTTAAAATTTGAAGGAAAGTAAATCGAACTGAATCGAATCGTGTATATTTGAGAATTGGAAAAACAGAACTGAATCTAATCGAAAATGAAATAGCTGAATCAATACAATCCTACTTAGCATAGATTCACAGCTTCATTCATTCTCAGCAACGCCAAAGCTACAGTTTTTGCAGACTACATGATAGCTAAGGAGAATATCTTTTGAATGCACATAAGAGAACTCAGTGAACAATTTAAGAAACAAAACGAAACATTATGGCATCTCTATATCCTTCAGTAGAATGGAACACAAGAAGCCAAACTTCTACTTTTAAGTTAATACGGCGAAACCACGGAAAATGTGCTTGCTCATTCAATCATAATAACTGATATCTGAAGAATTTACTAAACCAATAATTTTAATAAACCGGCCAAATTGGAACCTGATTCTTTTTCAGGGTAGTCGATGCCATCTGCGACCATCTCAGTATCATCTTTATATACAATGGAAGAATAATCAATGATAATTCAAATTGCGACAAGTCTGAAAACACGTGAAGGATCTTTCTGCTTAAATTAGCAAATTAGTGCTACACGTAGTAGTACGATACCATTTATCGCAATAGTAAACACAGACATAAAGCTAAAATGACAAGCTATTAGGTAAATTAAATTTAAACTAAGTAAGTCCACTGTCAATCATTGTCATGAACTGCAAACGATAACATGTTCCGAACTACGATAACTGATGCTACTAACTGCATTTCTTGAAACAAGTAAGACAATAGTACACGCTTCTCTATATTGACTGACACAAATATTAATATATAGTGTTGTTTCAGTAGTAGATTTTAGTTTAAGTTTCAGTTTGAGTCGGTGGTCCGAAATAATTTCAGTTTCACCTTTCAGTTTAAATTTCAGTAGGCAACATAAAATTATTCCAGTTTCAGTTTTAGTTTCAGTTCGCTTTAAAAACAAGGGTTTCCAGCTCTCAGAGTTAATATAAAAACAAGATTTAATGTGTATTCAGCCTCTCTTACAGCAATGTTAGCAGAATCTAAGCTCAAAACCTTAAAAATTTTAAGATTTAAAAAAAGATTGAATCTAGTTTCAGTCTTTTCAGTTTCAGTTTCAGTCGGCAGCCTAAAAATGTTTCAGTTTCAGTCAGTCTTTTACCCAATATAGTTTCAGTTCCAGTTTCAGTCGGCAGCCTAAAATGCTTCAGTTTCAGTTTCAGGTTTCTTCTCAAAATAGTTTCAGTTTCAGTTTCAGTGACTGAAACATCACTACTAATATATGATACAGCCAACAATAATCCGTCTACAATCAAGTTGCGATAAATGCATGTGTACAAAGGCCAGTACACACTGGCCAGCAAAAACACAGACACAAGTGCAGGAATATGCAAGACAACAACAATGCCAATATGTTCACACTTCGACACTAACAACTAACGCAGTGTAAATTTTGCACTTCCCTTCGTGACCTGCACACAGAGTGGTCTGAGTTAAAAATCGGATGCGCGACTCAACCCACCCAGAATGCATCCGTTGACCCGCTCGGGTAACATACTAAGCGGGTCCAACAAGTACTGGGTCGCCCAGGATTTGCTCATGAGGATGTCATGGGCCAAACGTTGCGACCCAAAATTTAACAGCTCCTGTCGAAAGAAAAGGGCTATCATCTAGTCTTGGACAACATATCAATCATCGCTAGCCTTTACTAAATTCGTATGTTTAAGATGATCAGGTTTACCCGGCATAACGACTTTAACCCTGGTTTAGGCGCTGATACCATCATCCCTTAGAGGTTGTACAATATGAGTCAGAAACAGCATGATTTGCGATGCTGAAGTGAAACAGGAATACAAAAAACGTTCTTAAAAGAAACTGTGAATTGATCCTTGTACTCTGCGCTGTGATAACGTTAGTAGTTATATGAGTAGATCGCTTAAGGTGGTGATTCACTTTGGTCACATAAAGTTTGCACCATTATTACTCATTCATTACTTGGAGTTAAGAAGCCATTTTTATATCAAAATGCAGCTTGGCATTTTCTCTTTTTAATGCATACCATGAAACTAATGTTGCTTTTCCAAAATATTTTTAACAGATTTTAGAAAAAGTATAATTTTTAGATTTTTTGCAGACTCAAGTAAATTTTTTCGCGAGACATCGGTTATATCATTCAATACCTCCATCAAATAGCTGGGGACGATTTTTTATTTATTGTGAAATCGCTCTTCGTTTTTTGAAATTTTTGAAAAAAATTTTGAAATAATACGGTTAATTTCAAAGCCTTGTCAGAGACAACTGCTGAGTCATAACAAAATAAAGAAATTATAGCATTGAGTAAGAAAGTGGACAATCTCCTTTCTTTGGTCAACAAAGACATCAAGTCTTTGGTCCCTCTCGCAGAGATAGAGAAATATCTAGTTCCTGTGGCGGCAATAATTATCGGAAAAGCAGTCGTCTCAAAGAATTTGAAAAAGGTGTCTAAAGTCGCCATGCTTACGTTATCGTACTGATCAAAGACCGAACTACACAAATCGTCGACATTATCGCCAGCGACACGACAGTCCCAGCAGTGAATAAGAGTTTCCAAGATATCGTCAATTTATTATTTGCTACACCTGCGGGGGTAAAGGCAATTTTGCACGACAGTGCCCATCAAACAAAAGCTTTTCTTCAACCCGCTAAAAGCCAATGGTATGAGCCAGGCATTGGGTTCAGGGAGAGTGGGCCCATTCTGTGTACTGTTGACAGTTATTATTAATATGTGTAAACTAAAAACGGTGGTAGACTCTGGGTGCTCTAAAACTGTCATTAACTTATCAAAATGGGAGGACCTTGGTCGTCCCGGTGAATTTACTTTTCAACCCGTACAGAACACTTTTTCTGTGACTAACGGTCAAACTGTTATCGGAATAGGGAAAGTCAAAGCCAATCCAAGAGTTTGGAATTTCACTAAATCTCACGAAATTTAGATTAAATGATGGGCTTCAACAGAATTTCCTATAGGGCCGTGACTACTTAATGGAAAATCGCCTAATCATAGACTTTGCGACTGGGAAGATTTACTGTCCAGATAGTAATTCTGTTCGCATGCAGAACACCGTAAGCGGTTCCATCAGTTATGTAGTTTCGACGCGAAGAAGGCTAATTATATTGCTAAGAGTATTGCACAATTTTAAATAAGTAATTTCTAGGATTAGCGTAAACTGCTGGCCTAAATGGATTTAATGTCGAAAAACTGAGCTTTCCCGTAAGTTGAAATTACAACAAGACCTAAAATGACACTCAGCATATGTATACAAAGAAGTAGTCCAAAGCATTTTTGGTTTTGGCAGAAATGGTAGTAAAAAGTTGACATAATCTGTGTTTGCAATAACGTTGACATAATATCTGTATTCAAAGTTTCAAACACTGAAATGTCACATCTTAAAAACGGTGTAACTTATAAATAATAATTTATTAAAATTGGAGTAGTAGTGAGAAGTTTCTGATTCCGTATGTTTCACTGGGCAAAGTTCCGCTTCTCTGTGGTATTTTTGCTTCTATTTTTGTGAGGTAACGTTTGACCATGTACCACGTTACGATGTTGTTGTTGTTTTCCGATCTCAATCAGTCTGGGGCAGCTATACGGCACTTCAGCATCTACTGGCCCAGCACACGCCTTAGCGTCGGCAGGTTCACACATCGGAAAATCCAGGAAGGACATGATGTGGGCGATTGGAACCGCTCGGCAGCATAATTTGAGGACTCTGGATGCTTCAGTGTTAATCCAACACTGCCGTGTTTCCGGGAGTTTGGAACCCATTTGCGCCGTTGAGCAGACAGATGTCACGGGACACCTGTGGGGATCTCCATTTGACGGGCTGTATACTTCAATCGAATGGAACACAAGAAGCAAAGCTTTGACTTTTATATTAATATGGCAAAATCTCAAAAAATGTGCTTGCTCAGTCAGTTAAAGAAAAACTAACATCTGAAAAATTAACTAAGCTAATACTTCTTAATAAACCGGCCAAATTGGAAGCTGCTTTTTTCAAGGTATTCCATGCCATATACGATCTCTCACTATAATTCCAGTATCAGTATCAGACTTAGATACAGTGGAGGTTCAATCAATGGTAATTCAATTTACAACAAAGTCACAAAACACGTGAAGGATCTTTCTGCTTAATTTAGCAAATTAGTACCATCCATAGTAGTACGATAGCATTCATCGCAGCAGTAAACACAGATATAAAGCTAAACTGACATTAAGCTAGCTAACTGACTAGGTAAATTAAAATTAGACTAATTAAGTCTACGTCAGTCATTGGCATATGCTGCAAACGATAACATGTTCCAGACTACAATAACTGATCTTAATAACTCTATTTCTTGAAGTAAGAAAATTTAGTAACTTAAGTAACTAAGTAAGTAATAATTTAGTAACTTAAGTAACTAAGTAAGTAATTTGGTATTTAAGTAACTTTCTTTAAGGGGGGGGGGGGGGGGTCGCCGGGTGCCAAATTTTATAGTCACCGATTTCACACATTTTTGGCTATAATATACCCCCATATGTGTCCAAAAACAAGACACATTTTTAGAGTCCAGGGTCAATTCAGTTAAGAGATATTGCAGTTCAAATCCCTACAATTTAGTAGTTACGAGTAGTAATAGGTCCGCACCAGACGTATCGTCTGGAGGGGGTGGTGGTGTAAAGAGGCCGGGAGGCCGGGAGGCTCTGGTGGGGGTGGTGTAAGCGGCGAAGCGGCGCTGGTGGAGGAGGAGGAGGCTCAGCTGTATCTTCCGGGAGACCGGGACCATTGCTGACCCTAGCTTAAATTTGAAAATTGGTTATTTTTAATGGAAAAAAAATTTGTGTATAGGGTTTTCGACTATGTAGAATTCAAATATGGGCTTAGTTTTCCTCCATCTCTTAAGCTGTGTGCTGTACCTAGCCCTAGACCGGAACCATGGCTGACCCTAGCTTAAAATTAAAAATTATCAATTTTCGACGGGAAAAGTTTATCTAGGGGGTTTTCGACCATGTAGAATTCAAATACGAGCTTAGTTTTCCTCTGCAACCTAAGCTCCGCGCTGCAAGTGACCCATGACCGGAACCATGGCTGACCCAAGCTTAAATTTGAAAATTCTCTATTTTAAGTGGGAAAAATTTGTGTATAGGGTTTTCAGGCATGTAGAATTCAAATATGAGCTTCGTTTTCCTCTACAACCTAAGCTCCGCGCTGCAAGTGACCCATGGCCGGAACCATGGTTGACCCTAGCTTAAAATTGAAAATTCGCTATTTTTAACGGGAAAAGCTTATCCAGGGGTTTTTCGTCCATGTAGAATTCAAATATGAGCTTAGTTTTTCTCTGCAAAGCAAGCTCCGTGATGTATGTGGCCGGAACCATGATTGCTGTAGAGATAATGTTAAGCCAGGCGAACTGGCGGAAAATCTTTATTTCAAGCAATATACAGCAGGGTTTACAAGTGACTACAGTGCAAGGTATAAATACAGTTACGATAAGTTCAATGACTACAAGCATAATGGTTCCACGGTGCTATAAACCATTCGGGAACAGTCCATCGCTTGCAGGGATGATTTCCCAACCATTCCGTGAATTCCACAGTTCGAGCATCACAGTCCATGGGTCCCAGAACAAATACAACGTCCAACCGTGCGGCATCCATAGACTGAAACGTTCTATGACTTTGTTGCTGAAGCATCTTTAAGCGGGAATAAATCTTCCAGGTAACACCTCCCTGCAATGGCTGATCAGGTTCCGGCAAAATCATCATGAGGTCGTATTGTCCAGATTTTCGAAGCGCTTCTCTAAGTAGAATTGAGGCATTGGCCCCGTAGCGATTAAGAGTCGTTAACAGTTCGTAATTTCTGTCGTGTTCAGGCGTGCAAAGCTTGAGCTTATCTGCAACGTTTGTGGTAAATAGTCCCACTTCCACCAGGTAATCCAATATCGGTTCCGCTTTCATGTCATTGCAAAATAGCACCAAGTTATCGTAAACAAGATCCATAATAGCTACAATAAAATGGCAAGTGTATAATAGCATCAAGTAGAAGAAAACGCAACGCACTACAACATTTGAAATAACGAACAACACACTGCAAAAACTAACATTGAGGCACCCTGCTGTGATTGCACCTGTCCATATTAAAAATTTAACGCTTGGGTTCCCTGCTGTGTTTGCACCTGCCTCAAAATTTCAAACGGTTTTTGCGACTTTAACGATCATTTTTGTGTGTAAATCTAGCAGTGACAATACAATGGAAGGAGAAACCAATGTTCAGGTAATAGTTTTACAGAGGTTTTGAGCTTAGAGGTTGAGGTAAGAGGTTGTGAGATTAGTGGTTTAGAGATAAGCGGATTAGTGGTTTAGAGATAAGAGGATTAGTGGTTTAGAGATAAGAGGATTAATGTTTTAGAGATAAGAGGATTAGAGGTTTAGAGATAAGCGGATTTGAGGCTTAGAGATAAGCGGATTTGAGTCATGAGGTTTA